>PVJH01036579.1:0-18654 GCA_004026705.1 Nesogale talazaci | reverse complement strand
AGAAGGTCCACAGATTAGCTAATAGTATCATAGTTTTTTTATATCAAAGTTCATTTTTCGGCTTAGAAAAATTTATCCAGGGGACATAAGGTGATAGGTGCAAAAGATTTGGAGCACGATTTTTGCAAAGCTATTATAAATCTAAAATTATTTCAAAAAGGG
This sequence comes from Nesogale talazaci, assembly GCA_004026705.1. Classification (NCBI taxonomy): domain Eukaryota; kingdom Metazoa; phylum Chordata; class Mammalia; order Afrosoricida; family Tenrecidae; genus Nesogale; species Nesogale talazaci. The sequence continues at coordinate 18,492 of PVJH01036579.1, read as the reverse complement.
GTTTAAAGCACACTTAGCCCTTTAAACTTACTATTAAGTTATAGGTTGTTTTCTAGCTATCTCCCTTAGTTCTCCCCTAACCCTAGAGCATATTTTTCTCTGGCTTGTTCACTAAGGCTTCCCAAACCTTTGACTAGTGCCTGGACACAGAAGCAGGCACCCTGGTGATTTATCCATGTGATAGTCTGGTTCTACTTCACGTGGATTGTGTGTTTCTCCCCACGGCGGGCATTCTGTGTTCCTTAACACACTGCCATCGAGTTGATTCCTGCTCATATCAACCCCACAGGGCAGCGTGCCACTGCCTGTATGAGTTTCAGAGAATCACTCTTTAGGAGTCGAAAACCTCATCTTTCTCTCTCAGAGTGGCTGGTGGTTTCAAACTGCAGACGTTTTGGATAGCAATGCATAACTACAATGGCACCACAGCTCCTCCAGGATCAGGCACTAAAAATAAACCAATTCCTGTCCCCACACTCAGTTTTGTCTAGTTTCTGAACGAGGCCTGACCAAAGTAGGAAGTTGTGACGAGTGCCACCTCCTCTACCAAGTGAAATGTGTAATTACTCTTTATCTACTCTTCCAGTACCTGTTTCCCATTTCCCTAACCTACCCCTGGCTATTACACACTTGGCATTCTGCCTCATTTTTTATGTAGGCCCTGCTGAAACTGGTGCCTTTCCCTGAATCCTACATACCCTCACGGGCATCACACAGACCCCAATTTATGCGTCCCATGGACCAGCTCATGTACTCTTGCAAGTGGTTAAGTGAAGACCAACGACAAACCAGATACACTTCTGGAAACTAACTATGATGACCAGAACCCTGTGTGCTGGTTATGTTGAGCACGTCCCAATTTCGAAGCAGGCACACCCTACCTTTTCACAACGTCATGACTTCCCCTGCAGCTCCCTCTATATGATATGCCCACTTGTCCCCTCCTGCTCAGCAAGCCGTCACAGTCCTCTTTCAGACTCTTAGGAGCGAGCGCCTGAAGCATGAGCGGCGTGGTCGCTGCTCGAGTTCTCACTCCCACTCCACCACCACTGAACGTCGGACTTGGCAAGTTTCTCATTCAGCTTTGTTTCCTCTTTTCTACAGAAAGAAGGCAATGCCACCTTCCAGGGTGGTTTAAAAAATTAAGTGAGATAAGACATGCAATGGGATGATTACACGGCAAGGTTAGCATCCTGCTGTTGTTTCGCATCTTCAAAGGTGTAGAGTTTCTCTTTCCTTTTGGTAATCAGTCTAAATCCAAAGCTGACATATAGGACACAGTAAGTACACGAAAGGAAATAATGTTAAAATAAGAACTCCAAGAGTTAAAAATAAAATAAAGTTAAGAATAAAAACTCTTGGTCCACCTAGTGTCTGGGATTATGGAAACCATGCTTTCAAAATAAAAAAACAAGTCACATGGTTTATCAAGTATCTTAGAATTGAACATATGAAATCAGGTGTTCTCGGGAAACTCTAACCTCTATGAGTGCCAGAGCTGTCTAAAAGAACCCAAATACTCAGCAGTAAGACAGGGCTGCCTACACAGTCGCAGTGAGACCGAGAACTCAATGCCAGCATCACTGGAGACCTATGTGGATACACCAGGAGGGGGCCAAACAATAAGTAGAAAAACACAGCAAGAGAGCAGACACTGAACTGCTCGAGGTTAAGCAGAGATGAAACATCCCTCTCACTGTGTCTCTCAAGGTATCCATACCTGAAAGAATCTTTATGTTTCATAAAGTGACTGATTATACGCATAAGATACATTTTTAAGACAATGCTTATAATGCAATTACATTGGAAGATAAATGGAATAAGACTCTAAAACTTGGGGCTGAGCCCCGGTGGTGTAAGTGGTTGAGCGCGGGACTGCGGCCTGCGGGCCTGGCGGTTCAAATCCAGCGGAGGCCCTCAGGAGCAGCACTGGGTAGCGCCCACGACCACCAGAGGCGGTGATGCCCACAAAAAAAAAAAATTCTAAAACTTTTAATCTCATATTAAGATGCAGTGAGAATGGCTAAGGAATTTCTTTACTATACCTCAGTGAATACATAAATTTCCTGATAAGGAAAAAAAAAACGACAGGTTTTTCTCATGGTCAATCAAGTCTCATATTCCATAAGGGAACTTTTTGAAATTTTGATTGGCACCAGTCATTGATCTTGTTCATGCCAGGGATGATCAAAGTTCTTGCTAAGCAAATCTTATTTAGGTACAATTTTAAAAATAAACTCTAAAAATGTATATATTTGTATACAAAGGGAAAAAAATGAAACTTTATAAGGTTTTTTGTTTTACCAAGAGTAACCCCTGGAATAAGACCCAAACCCAGAGTGAGAAAAAGACTATACTTTTACAAAGCGGAGAACGTGCTCACTTAAAATATCTTATTTTATACGAATGTATGTGCACACACACATAATGTCTATTACACATAAATGTCAGGAAAAAACTAAGGCACAAATTAATCTTTTCTATCACCATCCCATAATCTAACAGTAATACCAAAAGCGTTTTCAAATAACCCGGGTGGTGATGACCCATCTAACTTCACTCTTGTAAGCTAAGTATGAATCATGTTAATATTTCTATCCTTTTTGCCATCAACATTCATTAGACTAATCTAGGGGAAAAGAAACAGGAAAGTAAGTATGGGTAGAAATCTGACTCCAAGTCTTCTACCTTCAAGAAAGGGGAAAACAAAGAGCAATTTTATGCTTGAACATAATCCCAATGACAAAGTCACTGTGAGACGAGTGGACTGGGTGGCAGTGAGTTGAGTTAAGAGAACAGACAACCTTTGAAGGGGCAGTTCAACAGTTTAGCATAATTGCTGCCTCGCCCATGTCATAAATACTTTTATCTAAAGCCCAGTGTACCAGCTCATCCAGTAGAATCATTAACTACAGAACATCAAATTACTAGCACAATTAGCATGCAAATTTTATGAACGCAAGGCTCGAGTCCTTTTGGGTTGTTTGTACAACTCTCGTACAAGGAAGCTTATTAAACATTTATTTTTAATAATAAAAATAAGAGACCAAACCAAAGATCTTCATTATTCCACTTGGCTGTCATGCATAACACTGGAACACTGATCAGCGTGTGCTTCTCCAAGTACAATTAGGAGAAATCGAAAACAAAGCAAATTCCATTCCAACTGGAAATTCTCTCTCTCCTCTACCCAAGAATACGGTTTCATTTTGCACTGCGAAAAATTTGCCAGGCCATCAGCAGATAGCATGCAACATACAGTTGGTTTGGCTATTGAGGCCCCTCATACTTACAGTAAAAACTCACAAGCTTATAATAATGAACCAATCCCAGAAAGCCTCTTATTTTAGAAATTGGGGGTGCACATGATTCATAACAAATGGGTGGTACACTGCTGCATAGGAACCTTCGTGGTATAGTTACGTACTGGCCTGCTAACCGTACAGTCAGCAGTTCAAAACCATCAGCTTCTCCACTGGATAAAGATGAAGTTTTTCATTCTCATAAAGATTCACAGTCTTATAAACCCACAGGGGTACTTCTATTCTGTTCTATAATAATAATACCACTATCAATTGGAACTAACTCAATAGCATTGAAGGGTGGTGTTTTTTTGAGACTTTGCTGCATACATCAAAATATTATTATCATTGCTGCATTTTAAGTTAAAGATATTTCTGTTAACTGGAAGTGTTCTTTTAATTTATGCATAATAGAAGGGGCACTTATGAGGAAAGTCTCAAAAAGTTTGTGGAAAAATCATGATATTTTCTTTTTTTTTTTTTAATTTGTTTTCATTTTGTTTTTGTTTTCTCATGATCTTTTCATTCTGTTTTTTGAAGCACCTACCCTCTACACTCTTTATACAAAGCCAAACAACGGACTAACCGAAGCTCGATAAGAACCACCTCTATAAGAGGGCAGTGATGCCCCCCCCAAAAAAACAAAACAAAACAAAAGAACCTCCTCTAATTGGACTTAAGAGACAGACTTTAGGAATGCAAGCCCTTTTTAATGGGGGGACCTGCTTGTGGGAACAAATCAGAGAGTCTGTATTGTATGAGCATTTCCGACGGCAGTCTCCTTACCTTTCCCATTTTGCCATGTAGTGTACCAAGATAAAGTAAGGAAGGAGGTGATGAACACTAAAGCCGTGGCTACAGTTCCATTACGGAGCCTCATCTCATTTCACCATCACACTGGTTCATATGTTTACGATGATAACCAGGACCGCTTTCTTTTGATCCTGAAGTCAAGGAAATCCAGCACTCCTGATCCGGACAGATGACAACAATCACCCAACGCGGCCCATTTCAGATGCTTTACAGAATGTGTCCACCATGGCGTCTCAGGCTTGTCTTCACGGGCTTCATCAGCTGATGTATCAAGCTCTTTTCTTTCTATGCAGGATGGACAAGAGAAAGAAGAACCTGTTTGATAATGCAAAATACTGGCCCCGTCACTTATTCTTCACTGTGCTAAGGAAGACTTTTGGCAGGGCTACACAGTAACTATAAAGATACTTCCTACATCTAAACTCCTTTAATGTACTAATATCATCTGAATCCTTCAGGGGGGAAAAAAAAAAAGAATTTCAAATGATCTTTCCTCCTGATTGGTTTTGTCTGTGAAAATAAAGTTATTGTTTCATAAAGGGGCAAGTTGTAGGACTCATGTAAAAAAAGGGTTGCAGAATCCACGCTGAGAACTCTAGTGGTTCCTGAGCAGCAAACTTTTCTCTCTCCCCAAACTTCCAATTGCATAATGATAATACTTTTTTAAAAAAGGGAAAGAAAACTGTCAGATTACAACATATAAGGGTCAAAGACCTGGGTCCTCAAATCCAAGTCAGTCATTCCTTAACATGATTTGAGGCCAGTGACTTATCTAGGCTTTAAGGCTTTATCCATATGGGGAAAATATAATCTGCCTCATCTTCTCTTCCATATGTTACCGTAACTTCCTCCCAGGGAATATTCTAGTCCTTAGCAAAGGCAGCGATCCAAGCAGGATGCTGTCAGACCTAAGACCCACTTCACCTTGCTTTGACTCAGGAAATCCAGGAAATCACCAGTCAACTATCAAGGCTGTTGAAAAAGACGGAATGAAACGACATTGGTAGGATTATCTAAGTGTAGGGTCCAGCACAGAATAAAGCCTCAAAATACATTAACTGCATTAAAAACCAAACCAAACAAATCCAGCCATCAGTTCAGTTCATGCTCGTATAGATGGTCTTCATTATTCCCCGGGAGCAGGGCAGGCACTCAGAGCTCTGCATTGATTCTGGTGGGCCTCCAGGGGCCAAGCCGCGCTTGGCGAGATACTAAATGACACTCTACGGAGCGAGTTAATGCATCTCCAAAAATGCCTACCAATCCCAAGGGGCAGTTCCCACAGGGAAAGAGGATGGCTGATTAAAGTAGCCATTTGTAGGCAATTCAGGAACTACCACCTCCACTAATCTTTAACACTGAAAACTCTCAGAAGCTCCACTAGGCTAGGCAGATGACAGGATCACAGTACGAAAACCAACGACAGCTTCAAAACCTCTTGGTGGACCTCCTACAGGCTGTGTCCACTTAGGTTTTAAATCTCTACAAAATCCTGAGAGAGCAGGCCTAACGGACCGGACCCTATGTTACATACAAAGAAACTGAGCTGGGAAACAACTCTTATAAAAAACCATCTTATCTACTATCCTTTGCTTCTGAAACTAGCCCACCTGCCAGAGAGGTGGGCAGAGAGGTACCACAGATGCTAAGCTGGAGTGATGACGCTACAAAGTGTTATTTTGCCCAATCTTAAGTGTAAGTTCGAATGTTTACATTCTGTAATGAACATGTATCTATTACAGGTTAGAAAATTTCCAAGATTTTCCGAGTGGAAACAGTAGCTTTAGGGAAATTCCTCACTTCTCTTAGCCTTTGGATAAGACCTTTATAGGCCACAAGTCTGTTAACCTTTCCTTAACCAGCAGCTCTCACACTGCGGGTGAACATTCCAGCAGCACTGAAAGCGGCTTCCTCTGTCTGCCTGAATACTGGGAGCTCAAAAATAGTCTCACCTATAACTTATCATTGTTGGATGAGGCTAAATTTACTCACCTTGTACAGTTAACAGCAATGGCAAACTGATATCAAAAATAGTTGCCCGTGTTTAGGTTTGGAATTTAAAACCTTCATGGAGAAATCTGATAAATTTAACTGAATTCCACCAAATGCCTGCTCTACAGAGGAATATGTGTACTATACTTGGATGGCTAGATACCTGTTAATGAATTCTTATTACAGAATAGAACTGATAACCCTGAATTATATAATTGGGAAATTTTAATTGTGGTTTGAGATGTAAACATGCTTATAACTTTTTGTTGTGTACAAAAAAGGCTGACTTTACTTCCAGCTGCATCGGGTTTGGGAATCTAGTAAAAGAGCTGCTTATTGTGCAGGCTACTAGAGCAAACATTTAGTGCACAATAATGAGGAAGCAGACTGTACAGAATCAAAGAATAAAGGGTATTTTTAAGCAGCCTCTCTACTTACAAGTAAGCCCCTGTGATAAAGTGCCATGTAAATGGGTAGAGATACATAAAAGCAAATGAACTCTAAAAATCAAAGCAGACTATACATCAAATGTAAATTTCACACGACATGAAACACGTAAGGTATACAACATACTAGAAACACGAAGCTATTAAGCTCGGGCTTGAAGTAAAAGATACTTACAATGAATTCTACTGGCAAGTAAGGCCAAATATTGCAAGCCAGTCATTAGAGCATTTTACTTGGTAGGAATGGAGTCAGACATTTCGAGTTAATGAAATTTAACCATAGAACTACAGGCCAATCACCAAACAAGATCAAAACGAATGATCCTCTTAAATCACGAGAAGCAGTTCACTGTCTGACCTCTTAGCCATCATCAGGAGTCTTTCTGGATTGACTACCTAAAAACCAACAGTGACCCAAATTCTTAACAGCATCACGCCTCCATTTGCAAAACGTTTTATCTAACGTCTTGCTATACTCTCTGAAACCATCCTTTAACTCAGCTGAATCTCTAACCACACAATAAAGGGTAGTGTCTAAAATGACAGTCATTTTTACCATTCTACCAAAAAATGAATGGAACTTTCAACTCTAGATGTGATACTAAAAAAAAAAAAAAATCCAAAATTATTAACAGTTCTTTAAGGATGCAGCCCTTCATTTTACTAGTGGATTCGAAACGTTTACTTTATTCTGTGTTCCCTGGCTGACACCCCTTGGCTGAACATTATAATATACCTAAATCAACATTCTACAGACCGAACAGGGGTGCCTGGGAAAATTGTGAGATATATGACATGAGCCCATATAACTTTTACCTAACTTTTCTAGGCGGATTAATATGTTCCTTTAAGACAGCTTTCCACATTTCACAATCCAGTACATTTTCAGACTTACATGTGTGAGCTAAATAATCCTAGACGACTATAACCTGTTAATACAACGATTTGTCTTTTAACATTCTAATTTTCTTTTAATAACAAATCCTGAAAGACATAGTACTCGACCCCAAATTTAAGGGGTCGAATCCAAATTAATGACGTTATTCTCACTTATCAAGGTACTTGTAAGAAGCCCAATATTAAATATAAAGAGATCTTAATTAAAATGTCTATGGCAATAGGACCTATATATACATATATATATACACATATATACCGCAATTTGAATTGTAGCCAATGAAAGGGTACCCCAGAAACCTAACGATGCAAGTATTAAAAAGTGGGCACACTAGGGGTTAATGGTTTTCAGCTCCAAAAAAGCATGCCTTCGAGTGTCACCTGGGCTGTGTGGGGGCATCACCTAGGCACAGTCTAAGGGTCTGGCCTAAGGAGGAAACAGAGGCCCAGGTGAGGGGGGACGCAGGGAGGGGTGTGCATCCTTCACCCTGGGCCACTAGTTCCTCACTTCTATGAAAATCCACTGCAAAGGCTGCACACCTCCTCAACCTGGGCGGGAACAGACCCTGCCTCTGGGTGCCCGACCGCCTGGCTGGGCCCCACCGGACTGGCTGCCCCGGGAGGCCCTGACTCCCCAGCAGGCGGCAGGGCAGCCTCGGGCCCTCGGGCTGCCCGGTGCCCGGTGCAACTCTCCCTCTTCGCAGCCCACTCCCCAAACCCACACTTTCCTCCACTTCCCCCAAAGTCCACCTGGAGCTGGCGCGCTCCGGGAACGCACGAGGAGGCGGGTCGGCCGGCCGATCCCCGGAGAGCGCCGGGCTCAGAGGGGCGGGGGCGGCGGCGGCACCGGGCGGCAGGGCGGCCCCGCGGCCCCTCGGGCCCAGCTCGCGTCGCGGGCCGGCGGTGCGGGTGGCGCGCGGTGCGCGCAAGCCCGTTACCAGCAGGTGGATCTCGGGCAACCTGGGCGCCGCAGAGCCGGGCACGGCGCCGCGCCCCCCCCCCGCCCCTCCGCGCAACCGCCCCGCGCCCCCGCCTGCAGACCGCCCGCGCACCGCCGCCGCCGCCGCGCGCCCCTCACCCGCCGCCGGCGCCGCCAGTGCCGCCGCTGCCGCCGCCGCCGCCGCCGCCGCTGCCGAGGTTGCCGCTGCCGCCGCTGCCGGCCGCCCCGCCCTCCCCGCTCTAACTCCGCCCCCCGGGCCCCCCAGCTGGAGCGCCGCGGCGGCCCCGCCCCCTGGCCCCGCCCGCGACCCCGCCAGCCATTGGCCACTGGCTTCTGGGCGGCGGACCACTGCGCGCCCCCCAGCGGCCGCGCGGCTCGTGTCAGTGGGCCCGCAGGCTGTCACTTAGAGGCGCTGTCTCGCTGCCTATATAGTTCTCGTGAGATCATTTCCCCCCACCTTGGACTTCATGTCGCCGCGAGGTCTGGTCCGGCGTCTTGGTCTCCTGGCGCAGGGAAAGCAGCTCGCCGCGGGCTCCCCGTGGCCGCAGCTGGCCGGGATCCGCTCCTGCGTTTGCAGGCGCATCCTGGACTGCTCCCTCCCCCGCCCCCCTCCCACAACAGCCGCGGTGGCTCTCTTCCTGACGCGGCCCTCCTGCCTGGCAAGCATGCCCGACCTAATGCAACCATAACGAGGCCCCGCCTAGCCCCAGCGAGGCGCCTCGTTATCCCCAATTTACAGAACTCGAAGAGAAGAAGGATTGCTTTAAGCCGCTAGGAAGAAGAACCCCCTAGGTGGCCAATGCTGGTTCTGTGGGTGCTGACCCCTAGGGCGCCTCGCTGCCCTGTCCCCTTCCTCTTAAACCCCATGTTCTAATTGATCCCCAGGTCTTAAATGTGAAGCAAACGGTCGTTCCAAATAGACACTCATTGATAGAAAGCCCCCGTGTGGGGGTCATAGTTTCCTGTTTCCATGGGTACCATTACTTGCAGTCTCAATTGTCATTGCGTCCATCATCATCTGGATATTTGCCATACACCAGCCACGGTGCGACGATTTTATTGATCTCATTTCAGCTCCATTTTTCATCTGAAGAAGCCGGAGCTCAGAAAAGTTGTAGTGTTTACCCAAGGTCAGGCAGCTGGTAATTGGTAAACACACAAGGAACATGTTAGCTTAACAACCACAATAATCCTTACAACAACTTTGCACGGTAATGTTTAAAGGGAATTGGGCAAAGATGCTAGGGAGACCGACGTCCAGCATCCTGTCAAATGCCCAAAGTAATAAAAAGGCACTTTGTGGAAAACGGTAATTAGAAGGCTAAAAACCAGTCCGTTAGAATGGTTTGGGGTGTTTTTTGTTTGTTTTGTCTTTTCTGCAAAGTTTATTTTTGTCTCAAAACAATAAACCAAAAAACTCAAACTCACTGCCATCAAGTCGATGCCAATTTATAACGACCCTGTAGGACAGGTTAGAACTACCCCTGTGGATTTCCAAAACTAGCTTTACACAAGAATAGAGAGCCTCCTCTTTGTCCTGAGTTTGGCTGGCGATTTGGACTGCCGGCCTTGAGGTTACCAGCCCAACGCATAACCACTGTGCCACCAGGGCTTGCTCCTCTCAGGATTATGTTGTTATAGAGTCCGTTCTAACCCCCAGGAAAGCGATGCATAACAGAATGAAACACTGCCTGGTCGGCACCACCTTCACAATTGTTCCTATGCGTGATCCCGTGTTGTTACCACTTTGCCAATCCATCTCATTGAGGGCCTTCCTCCTTTTGCTGCCCCGTTTCCAAAGACGATGCCCTTCTCCAGGGACTAGTCTCTCCTGACAGTTTGTCCAAAGTATGTAAGTAAAGTCTCACCAGCCTTGTCTCTAAGGAACACTCTGGCCGTATTTCTTCCAAGAAAAATCGGTGTGTCCTTTTAGAAATCCATGGTACTTTCAACATTCTCCGGCACCACAATTCAAATGCATCTCTTCTTCTTCAGTCTTCCTTATTCAATGTCCAACTTCCACATGCATATGAGGCCATCGAAAATGCCAAGGCTTGGTCAGGTGCACCTCGGTCCTCAAAATAGCAGCCTCGCTCTTCAAGAGTCTAAAGAGGTCTCGTGCAGAAGATTTACCTAATCCAATATGCATATTTTTTATCTGTTGACTGATGTTTCCATACGCCTTGACTGTGAACTCAAGCAAGATAAAAATCCTTGGCGATGTCAACCTTTTCTCCATTGATCATAATGTCACCTATTGGTCCAGTTGCGAGGATTTGGGGGTCTTTCTTACTTTGACTTGGAATCATACTGATGGCTACACAATTCTTCATCTTCATCAGTAAGTGCTTCCGTTCTTCCTCTTAGCAAGATGGTGTCGCGTACATATTGCAGTTTGTTAATAAACCTGCCTCTACTTCTGATGCCACACTCTTTTTCCAGCTTTCCTGATGATTTACTCAGCATAGATTGAACAAGTGTGGTGAGAATAGTTAACCCTGACACACACCTTTCCCAATTTTGTATCATTCAGTATTCCCTTGTTCTGTACACAAAACTGCCCCTTCGTCCATGTACAAGTTCCACATGGGCACAATGAAGTGTTCTGGAGTTCCCGTTCTCCTCAAGGTGATCCACAGTTTATTAGGGTCCACACACTCACATGCCTTTACGTAGTCAATGAAACACACGTAAACATCTTTCTGATATTCTCTGCTTCCACCAGGATCCATCTGACATCAGTCGTGATATTCCTCATTCCCTGTCCTCTTCTGAGTCAGACTTGAACCTTTAGCAGTTCCCTGTCAATGTGCGGCTGCAACTACTGTTGAGTGTTCTGCAGTAAACTTTTCATTTCATTTGATATCAATGATATTATCCTACAAGTCATGGGTTCTTTTGGGTCACCTTTCTTTGGAATTGGTACAAATATGACTCTCTTCCAGGCATTTGGCCAAGTAGCTAGCTGTCTTCCAAATCTTCTGCCCTGGACCAGTGAGTGCTTTTGGTGCTTCATGAGCTTATTGAAACATTCCACTGGATATTCCATCAATTCCTGGAACCTTGCTTTTGGCTAATGCTTTCGGTACAGCTTGAACTTCTTCCATCCGCACCATCAGTTCTTACTCATAAGCTACTTCCTGAAATCTTGGAATGTCTACTCATTCTTTTGGGTGCAATGACTGTGTATTCTTTCCATCTTCTTGGGGTGCTTCCTGCACCATTCAATATTTTGCCCCAGAATCTTTCTACAAGGAAACTCAAGGCTTGAATTTTCTCCTTGAGTTCTTTCAGGGTAAAGCATGATGAGCATTTTCTTCCCTTTGGGTTTTTAAATTTCGGTTCTTTGCGTATTTAATTATTTTACTTTGTCTTCTTGAGAAGTCCTCGGGCATTTTCTGTTCAGCTCTTTGACCTCATCATTTCCTCCATTTGCTTTTGCTACTCTATGCTTAAGAACAAATTTCAGAGTCTCGTCTGACATTTCCTTTGATCTTCTCTTTCCTATCTTTTTAGTGACCTTTGATTTTCTTCGTGAATGATGTTCTTTATGTAATCCCACAACTACTCAGGCCTCCTGTCATTAGTGTTCAGTGTGTCATATCGTTCTTGAGGTGCTCTCGAAATTTCAGTTGGGAGAGACTCAAGGCTGCATTTTCCTCTTGTGGACTTGCTTCCATTTTCTTCAGCTTTAACATGAATTGACATATGAGCAATTGATGGTCTGTTCCACATTCAGCCTCTGGCCTGGTTGGAACTGCTGGTCTTGAGTTTCTAAGGGGTCTTTTCCCAGATACGGTCCATTGAATTTCTGGGTATTCCACTTGGAGAAGTGCATGTGTATACTCTCCTTTTGTGTGGTTGAAAAAAGCTAGCTAGAACAAGTCATTGTTTTTGCAAAATGCCATCCTGTGATCTCCAGCTTCGTTTCTATTAACCAAGGCCATATTTTCCGATTACTCTTCCTTCCTCTTTGTTTCCAACTTCTGCCAACCAATCACCAATAATTATCAGTAAATCTTGATTGCGTGCTTGATCAATTCCTGACTGCAGCTATTAATAAAATTCTTCAGTGTCTTCATCACTAGTTTTTGTGGATGGGGCATAATTTGAATAATAACAATATTGATTGAACATCCTTTAGGGCAGATATCTATAGTCATATCACAGACAACATTGTACTTCAAGATTTATTTTGAAATGTCTTTTTGGACAATGAATGCCACACCATTCCTCTTGATTGTGTCATTCCTATAGTAAATCATAAATTTTCGGTTTCAAACTTGCCAATTCCAGTCTATTTCAGCTTGCTAATGACTAGGATATCAATCTTTATGCACTCTATTTCATTTCTGATGACTTCCAAGTTTCTTAAACTCATATTTCACACAGTCCAAGTCCCAATCATTAGCAGGTTTTTGCAGCTGTTGGTCCTTTCCTTGAGTCATGCCTCATCAGCAAAGGAAGATCCGGAAGGCCCCACTCTCACAGACTTTACCCTGCACACATCTCCACAGTCAAATTCCACCCCAAGAAATCAGTTCTTCCTCGGGCACATTTCCAGTGTCCTCCTGCTCAAGTGCTCCATCCTTCAGCACAATCTCCGACAAGGTTCTGCCTCCATTCATGAGGCCTTCAGTATCTGACAGGGTTTCAAAGCTATTCCTAAGGGTTGCAGGGGCTCCTTCCTTCAAAGTGGGCAGTCGATTCCTTCATCATGGTCTGTTTTTCCTTTGGAAGCCCCACTGAAACCTGCTCACTTTGCGTGACCCGGCTAGCCTCTGAAATACCAGCAAGAGAGCTTCCCTTAGCACAACGACATACAAGTCACCACAGGATGACACACAGACAAAAGATGGCTCAGGACAATAGTAATTAAATTAATAATCAGCTCCCAAAGTGAGATCTCTCTTCCTGTTGAAGAATGTTAAAGGTACAAAAAGAGATGCATAATGCCCAAATTCCTCTACTCCTCTACCAACTAAGAGGGAACAGACAGAAAGGCTTGTCCACACTTACACAATATAGACACAAGTTGAACATAACATCCACTGACAATGTTCTCTTTGCTCTAAAAGTCTGAGAGCACAGCTTCTTGTAATATGATAAAGACACTGCCAAGTGGCAAGTTTGTTGGTAACAGAGTTCATGAGAGGTAAATAATGGAAACTAAGCCATTTGGTAAACTGTTTTATACATCCCACTTAATATTTCTCTCGTGAATGACTAACCCTGAACTTTGCTGTACCAAACCCAAACCAAACTCACTACCAATCAGTCACCTCTGCCTCATGGTGACCCCATAAGACATGGTGGAACTGTCCCTGTGAATTTCTGAGACAGTAATTCTTTATGGAATTAGAAAGCTGCATCTTTCTCTTGTGGAGCGTCTGGTGTTTTCCACCTGCCGACTTTTCGTATCATAGCCCACCATGTAACTCTTCCACCACCAGGGCCCCTCGTCTTGCTATGCACTCTACATAAGAGCGGTCTTTCAATTCCAGCAAGAGAGCTCTGTTCTCAACAGATGAGGAGTTATCATTTGGCAAATGTGACAGTCACCTAGTCTGGTGTCAACTTGAAGATATGAGAGTGTTGAAGTGGAGTCTAGCCTGTCAATCTGGAGATGACCAATGAGACCTCTGTGTGGACTTGGGCTTCTCAGGAGAATTCTTGGAAATGTGGGAATTTCTTCTTGAAGGAGGAGACACTATCTCTCAGCTCACGCCCCGGGAGATATTGCAGCTGACAAGACACACGGCAGCATGCTGGTAGACTCTGAGCCCTGGAAACTGGAGGAATCATGGGGAAACCCCTGCCAGCGTTGAGATGCTTCTACCAATACTGGATACACAAGACTCTGCACCCACTGGCCTGTGATTGTCCTGGTGTCATTGCATGTGTTTCCTGAGACTGAAGAGGACTTGACAGATTGATATCAGCTAATATCTGATTTATGACCTTGGACTAAACTGGGTTGGGATATTTTCTTAATATATAGCTGCTCTTATATATAAAACTCTTTCTTATACACAAATGAGTGTTTATGAATTTGTTTCAATAGTCTATCTGGACTAACACAGTAAACGATTGAGCCCCATAGGATTGGTCAAAAAACCATTAGCACAGGCTGCTACTTATCCCCATTTCACAGAGGAATGAACTTGGGCTCAAGGAGATTCGTTCATTTGACACATACAAGTAATACTTATACAACTAGCAAATGATTGAACCAGAATTCAAACCCAGGTCCTCTTGATTCCAGAACCCTGTGTGATGCTTCCGACCGTAAGAATCCGCACTAAGCTGGGTCCTTTGAGACCACGGCCAAACATGCCCACACTCTCCAACATCTCCATTTCTGACACCAGCCATGTCCCCGGTGGCACTCTTTCAAAAGCTGACAAAATTGTATTGAGGGAATGGCTGTTAAGAAAAGATGTTTCTCTCTTTTTCTCTCGGTGAGGCAAGGGAATGAAAGCATTCAGACATTCTGCAAGCAGAGGCATATGTCAGAAAAGAAAGGAAAGTGGGAAAGGACAAGCCTCAGTTACAGATTTCAACAGGATTATTCGAGAAGACAGCAGGAATTCCCGTGGACATTGGCTAGTGGTGGAACTCACCCAGCAGGTTAAAAAAAAGAAGAAGAATAGAAAATGCACACACAGGTACATTTTCTTTTTCTCTCTCTCTCCCTCTCTCTTTGATAATTTGTTGCTAATCCACCTGGCAAAGAAAGGCAAACCTAGAAGAAAACTGTTGCACGGTTAAACTTGTCACAAACCACATTCCAGCTGCAGAAAGTCTGGATTTTTGTCAGTTGTCCTAAGAAATTGGAAGGTCATGCATGTTGCTAAGATATGGATTGGTGACCCAGCCTAAGTTTACAGAACACATAATCCTGGATTTCCCAGTTATGTGCATGGTATTGTTTCAAAGTCCATCTGTCCAAACCCCACCAAGTCACATCCTGCATCTCCATCCTCTCTCGTGTATCTTCCTGCTTCCATGATGAGTCTCCTTCCATGTTTTAAAAAAGCAATTTTTTTTAGCTCCTATCTTTTTCCTTAGTGCTTCCACAATTTCTCTTTCTACCTTCTGCTTTACAGTGGATTTAGGGAGTCGTTCAGTTAAGAAGTTGTGCAGCCTGGACTCTCGCCTTTCTATGTTCTGGTGTATAGTAGTTATGCTGCAGTGGCTTGCTAGCCACGAGGTTAATGGTTTGAAACCACCAGCAATCGTATACACAACAGAACAAAACACTGCCTGGGCCCACTCTTGTAGTCACTGTGTCAGCCACCTTGAGGGGTTTGCTCTTTTTGTGCTGATTTCATTCTCCAGGGACTGATCTCTTTTATTAATGTGTCCAAAGCACGTGCAATGAAGTCCCACCATCCTCACATCTAATGGGTCTCCTGGCTGTATTACTCTAAGACGGATGTGTGTGCTCTGCTGGCAGTCCGTGGTACATTCAGTAGTTTTTGCCTCCACCATCATTCAAATGCATCCACTCTTTTTTTTTGGGGGGGGGGGGGAGAGTCACTGCCCTCTGGTGGTGGGAGTAGGAGGCCCAGTCTTTGCTCCTGTGGAGCCGCTGCTGGAATTGAACCTCCATCCCAGTGGGCCGCAGTCCCGCGCACAACCACTACGCCACCGGGGCTCAGCCCCAAATGCATCCACTCTTCTAGGGCTTCTGGATTCCCTGTCCAGCGGTCACATGCAGAGCAGATGATTGAAAGTACCGCAGCATAGGTCAGGTGTCCCTTAGTCTTTGCTAAGGCACATCTTTGCTCTTTGAAATGTGAAAGCATTCGTATGCAGTGGATTTGCCCAATGTAACGCATTGTTTAATGCATTGACCACTGCTTCCCTGAGTATGGATTGTGATACTGCAATAAAATGAAATCCTTGACAACGTCAATATTTTCTCTGTCGTGATATTGTCTCTTGGTTCACTTGTGAGAATTTTGGGTTTCTTGACACTGAATTGCAATCCACGCGGCAGGCCGAGTGGCTTGAGCAACACTGGTGGCAAAGTGGTTATGCTTGGACTGTGAACTGCAAGGTCAGCCATTCACAAACACCCGCCACTCCTCTGGGAGAAAGAGCTGACTTTCTACAGAGGGAAAGTCTCAGACATGCAGGGCCAGCGTGACCCTGGTCTGTAGGTCCCCCAGGAGTTGGCGTCCACATCAGGGCAGTGACTTTGGTATTTTGGTCAAGCCTTCTTGACTTTCCACAAGCAGGCTTGTGCCATCTGCCTATCTCTGGTTGTAAATTAGCCTTCTTCCAGTCCTGTGATGACGTTCTTCATAGAGTCCTTGCTGGATGTGCTCAGCAGACAGACTAAGGATGGTGGAAGGATGCAACTCCGATGCCCACCTTTACTCGTTTTGACCACTCAGTGTTCCCTTGTTCTGTTCAGATGACTGCCTCTCTCAGTCCATGTACAGACTCCATATGAACACAGCTAAGTGTTCTTATTAGGATAGATGCAGTAAGAAAGACAGACAGACAGACTCAATAGTAGGAGACAGGTTTCTTCAAGGAAACTAGATAGAAGGGCCTCTGACTTGTGTGAAAAGGCCCTCTCTGTACAGACTAATAGGGTTTTAGAAAGCCAGACAAGGGGGTAGTCTTCAAGTACATTCGTAGGTGAGGTATTGTGGTTTGGGCTAATTCTAGGCAGGTGGGAGATAACTGGACATGATGTTCATTCAGGTGGGTGTTTGTTTGGTTTACCAAGAATATTAGGGGAGGGGAAGGCCTGGGAGTCATCCTCTTTTAAGCTCTGGAGTTTCCACTCTTTGAAATGTTATCCAAATGTTATCCATAGTTATCCAAATGTTATCCATAGTTCGTTATGATCTACACAGTTGGATGCCTTGATAGTCAAGAAAACACAGTATCTTTCTGAGGTTCTCTGCTTTCAGCCGAGATACATAAGTAACAATATACCTCTGTCCACATCTTCTTCTGAAGCCAGCTTGAATTTGTGGTAGTCCCCCCCCACCCTGCCAGAGGATGTATTCCTGCAACTACTCTGAAATTATCTTCAGAAAAATGCTTCTAGAACAATACTCCTTGAAAGGATTATCTAAGCATGTAAACTGATAAAAGTGAATATAAAGAACTGAAGAGATATGGGGGGGGGGGCAGGGAGCGCATTGTGAGAAAACAATATAGTTAAGGATGGTCTAGTAAGACAATGTGAAGTATGGAACCAATGTCCTTTTCCGTATAGGAATTTTAAATGGATGTATACTTGGTGGTGTGCACATACATGCCACCAAAACATTTAAAGAGCCTCAAGAAGTAGGAAAGGCAGATAAAATAGGCCCAATAATCATATCAGGGCAGAGAAGGCTTCCTGGAGGTCACATGTGGCCTAAAAGTTGATTACACACCAGATGTTAATCTCTTCCTTTTATTTTTTTTTATTGTGAGCACTTATGGGGCTTTGACCACAATAATCAGCTTAAGAGAAATCAAGCACAATGTTGCTAGCTCTCTTCCTCCTGATCCCAACCTTTTGCATGCATTAATAACCAAGCTTGGGCCACTTCTAAATGTTGTAAATGTTGTGATTCTGGCCTCTTGGTAATTAGCTCAAGAAGGAGCTTTATTCTGTGTAAAATCTTCAAGAGAATCGCATCAAGAGGTTTCCCCCTGGTTTTTTTTTTTTTGGGGGGGGTTCTTCCAGTAGTGTGTGTAGGGGTGGTAGAAGACTGCTCCTTTACATTGACACGCTGCACACTATTGCTTTCATCGAGAAAACTGAGCACAGCTGATGCCGAGGACAAGGACGTGGGGTTGTCTGTACTGTTTCAGCCAAAGGCAAAGACGAGGCCGAGTCATAAACTCTAAGTTTATTCTGCAAGCATGAAACAGAAGGCAACAGTGGTGCTTGTAACTGCCAAACTGTTTCCAACATTAGGTGAAAATCAAGCAAGTTATATACCTTAAAACATGTGACTAAAAACAAAAACAAAGACAAACAAATCCTGCAAACAGGATTTGCAATGATCTTGAGAAACAATTAGCAGGTTTTGCAAGGATCACAGAATCCCAAACAATGTGACAAAAGAGAAGTTTCACAGGA
>PVJH01036578.1:0-18684 GCA_004026705.1 Nesogale talazaci | reverse complement strand
GGGGGGGACGGGGGGACGAGGGGCATCACTGCTCTCCGGTGGTAGGAGTAGGAGGCTCAGCCCATTGAGTCATTTTATAAGTAGTTTTCATGCTGAAAAAGTATGAGCACTCCTGCAAGAGTACAAATGGGGGCTGAGCCCCGGTGGCGTAGTGGTTGTGTACGGGACTGTGGCCCACTGGGACGCAGGTTCAATTCCAGCAGTGGGGCTGGGCCTCCTACTCCCACCACTGGAGAGCAGTGATGCCCCCCCACCAAAAAAAAAAAAGAGTGCAAATGGTTTGGGATATAGAGCAGAAAAGCTTAAATTCTGTTCTGCCATGTGATGGTTTTATGCTCTGAGACAAGTCATTTATTAAAGAGTGCCTTAATAAAAACCAAATCCACTGTTATGAAGTCAAATTCTAATGCACAGAGACCCAAAGGGTAGAAAGCAACTGTGCCATTGAGGTTTCTAAAGTTGCAATCCTTACAGAAGCAGGTTACCATATCTTTATCCCACATTGCTGCTGCTGCGTCTAGATGTGTTTGGGGTGAAAAAAGGCCTTTCTCGACATGCTTCATAAACCTATTGCCAAGTTTCTTTGAGTCAGTTTTGACCCTGCATACAACAGAACAGAACAACTGCTTGATCATCTGACATCTTTATAATTTTCATTATGTTTGAGCCCATTATTGGAGTGTAAATCCATTCCCTTATGGTGAAAAAAAGAAATTAAAAGGCAACATAAATATAAACTACTTTTCAACATAAGATACATCATTGTATGCAATGATACTAACCCTGTAATTCATCCCTAAGGAACTGAGGGTCCTGAGAATTTAGCCATGTCAATACAGTCTTTACATCATTAACTGAAGAAAAATGGGTACTCTTTGAGTATTGTTTGTTTTGGTTTGTTTTGATTTTGCTAAAAACTAGAAAACAAAAAAGAAGTCTGCAAAACCAAAAAAAAAAAAGTCTAAAGGTGTCAAATCAGGACTGTAAGAGGTTATCGAGTGATTTTCCCATAGAAACGCTCTCAAAATTGTCTTTGTTTGATATGAGAAATGAGTCGATGTATTATCATATTAAAGAAGGATTCTCTGGTGAAGCTTTCCCAAGTGCTACTCTGAGCTTTGGCTAAGTTTCTCAAAACACTCTCACGTTAAAAGCTGAAGCAATTGTTCTGTGGCCCTCCAGAAAGTCAAAATACAAAATTCCTTGACCATCTTTAAAAAATTGTTGCCATGGCCTTTGTTCTTGTTTTTGATTTGTCTAGACAACTTACACCTCTTGGTAGACATTGCTTTAGAGATTTGTACTGGAAAAGCTATATCTCATCTTCTGCTACAAGTCTGTAGAAGAAATGCTTCAGGATCTTGATCCCATTTTGCTTAGTTTCTAATGAAAGCTCTGCTCTTATCTCAGCTGATTCAGGAACAATAGTTTCCACACCTATTAAACAGGAAGTGTGTGTAACTTTTTCAGTCAAAATTATGTAACCATCCATGCCAGGCGAGATGTCTACAATGCTGGTTATTGCTGTCAACTGTCAATCCTCTTCAATTAGGGCACTAACAAAATGGTTTCCTTACAAATTAATGTGGATGGGCTGCCACTATGAGCTTTATCTTTACCATTCTCTCACTCCTTCTTAAAAGGAGTTACCCACTTATAAACAGCTGAATTTCTGTGGGGCATTGTCCCCACAGGCTTTTTTTAAAGATCAATGATTCTCACCAATCTTGCACCCAAGCTTCACCATAAATTTGTTCTTGATTCAATATCACAATTCCTATTTTACTGATACGGGCTCTTTGGTATCTCTTACTGTTCTTAGAGGAGCCTCAAATTAGATCCTATTCAGATGTTAACAAGTTAAAATGACTTCACTGTGGTAAAAACAAAAAACAAAACAAAAAAAACCCCATTGAAATCCATGAATAGTATTTCATAAGGCATATTCCCCATGAACCTTTCAGACCTTCTCATGTGTACATACACACCAATAAAAATGTAGTTATTAAGGTTATTAATACTTATTTTTCCACAGATGTATTCCAAATAAATGGTGCTTGAATATATAGGTAAGTGGTTCTCAACCTTCCTAATGCTGCGATTCTTTAATACAGTTTCTCACGTTATGGTGACCGTCCCCCATAAAATTACTTTGATTGCTACTTCACAACTGGCATTGTGCTACTGTTATGAATCATGCAACCTCTTTCAAAGGGTCGTTTGAGCCCCAAAGGGGTTGCAATCCAGTTTGAGAACCTTTGATATAGATGGTTGCAGACAAGTTCTCTAAGTAACACAGTTTTCTTAGTTTTGTTAGGGTGCCTCACACAAAAAGAAAAAGGTTCAATCTCAACAGTGGTTTTCAAAGTTATTTGTTATTTCCAAACAATATTTCCAAAGTGTTTTCCAAGTTAGCAGGTTTATAAACTGCTGAGTCAGTTCAATTCAAGGCAGAGAGGACAGAGCTGAAGTAAAACATTTGTCATTTCAACCACTTCTGTGTATATAATTCAGCTGTATTGCTACCATTATCACCCATTTTCAAATATTTTTCATTAGTCCAAAGTTAGGATCCCTTCAGCAATAATGCTCACTCCTTCCTATCCTTACCTCTAGCAACAACTTTTGTCTCTTTGCCTATTTTAGGTATTCATGCAACCCACTATCACAGAAATGGACAAGTGGAATGTTTCAAGGTTCATCATTTGGGCAAAATGTGCTCAAAGTTCATACAAGCAGAACTTCATTTTTCTTTATGAATATTATATTCCATGTACATATTACATGTTTATCCATTCATTTGTTGATTGATGCTTGAGATGTATCTATCTTTTGGCTATTGTTAATAATACTGAAGTGAGGGCTGAGCCCCGGTGGCGTAGTGGTTGTGCACGGGACTGCAGCCCACTGGGTTGGAGGTTCTAATCCAGCAGCAAGGCTGGACTTCATACTCCCACCACCAAGGGGCAGTGAGGTCCCAAAAACGAAAAAAAAAACAAAAAAAAAAAAGTAATACGGAAGTGAACAAGTACAAGTTATCTGTTTGAGCCCTTGCTCTAAAGTGTCTTCCATATAGGTCCAGAAGTAGAACTGGTGGATCATATGATAATTTTATACTTAACTTTTGAAAAGCCACCATATTGTTTCCACAAACAGGGTCCTCCCCATTTCACATTCCTACTAGTAATATTTTCTTTTTTTTTTTCTTTCTTTTTTTTTTTAGGCATCACTGCCCTGGAGTAGGAGGCTCAGCCTTTGCTCCTGTGAGCGGGAATTGAACCTCCGTCCCAGTGGGTCGCAGTCCCGCGCACAACCACTACGCCACCGGGGCTCAGCCCTCTACTAGTAATATTTTCATCAACACTTGTTGCCTTCATTTTTTCTGTTAATAGTTATTTCCAGACACACACGCACAAACCTCAAACTCACTGTCATCAAGTTGATTTCAATTCACAGTAAAACTACAGGATGGAGTTTTCACTGTAAAATTCACTGTAAAACTACAGTTTGAACGTCTGGCCTTGTGATAAGAGCATAACCTACCACACCACCAGAGTTCCTGGAGTAGAGATGAATTGGTATCTCACAATGGCTTTGATTTGCATAAACCTGCAATCCAGATGAATTGATAATGTTTGGCAATAGGAGGGCAAAAGTTGGAAGTAAAGAAAAATGGAAAATATGGTGTTCGTGATACAAATGAAGTTGGAGACTGAATGATAAAATTTTGCAAGACACAACTTTCCATCACAGATACCATTTTCAACAACCACCCTTGTATGTCTCCAGATGGAATACACTAAAATAAAATTGACTGCATCTAAGGAAAGAAGTGATGGAGAAGCTCAGTTACAGCAGCTAAAACCAACCAGGGGAGGTCTATGAAAGATCAGACCATCAGTTGCTCATGTGTTGTAAGTCCAGGCTCAAGGTGAAGAAAATGAAAAGTTCATTTCAGCCTATCTCACATGAATTCCAAGGCCAGATCTGACACACGGAACACTAATGATAGAAGACCTGATCATCTGTGGGGTGACATCAAGAACATCATTCATGAAGAAAGTAAAAAGTCATTAAGAAAAGGTCAAAGTGAGTGTCAGAAGAGACTCTGAAACTTGCTCTTAATTGTAGAGTGGCTATTGAAAATGAAAGAAGAATGAAATCAAAGCGCTGAACAGAAAATTTCAAAGGGCAGCTCCAGAAAATAAAGGGAAATATTATAATGAAATGTTCAAAGACCTAGAAAGCCAAAAAGGAAGAACATGCTCATCATGTGCTAAAAACTCAAGAATAAAAGTCAAGGTTTGGACTGAGCCCCGGTGGCATAAGTGGTTGAGTGCGGGACTGTGGCCCGCGGGCTTGGTGGCTCTCAGGAGCAGCACTGGGTAGCGCCCATGACCACCAGAGGCAGTGATGCCCCCTCCCAACCCCCCCCCAAAAAAATCAAGGTTAGAGTTACAAAACTTAAAGACATTATCAGCAATTAAGGAAGCATCGAAAGAAGAACAGAGTCTTTGTATCAAAATAACTAGTCAACAACATTCAGCTATTTCTAGAGGTAGCATGTGAGCAAACACCAAAGGTAAAGAAAAAATAAAGAAAAGTTTTAAATTAAAGAAAAAAAAGTCTAAGCAGCACTGAGAGCATTAGTTGAAAACAGAGCTCCAGAAATTGATGGAACACCAACTGAAATGTTTCAACATGCTTATGAAGCACTGGAAGCACTCATCTATGCCGGGAAATTTGGAAGACAGCTATTTGGCCAACTGACTGGAAGAGATCCATATTTGTGCCCATTCCAAAGAAAGGTGACCCAAAAGCAAGCTCACATTAGAGAATAGTATCATTGACATCACATTCAAGTAAAATTGTGCTGATGATGGTTGACAGAGAGCTGCCACAAGACCAGGCTGAATTCAGAAGATGACATGAAACAAGAGAATATTGTTACCAATATTAGATGCATCTTGGATGAAATGCAAAGAATACCACCAAGATGTTTACTTGTGTATTATTGACTATGAAAAGGCATTTGGTTGGATCATAACAAAAGATAAGTAGCCTTGAGAAGAATGGGTATTGCACCAGAACACTTCACTGTGCTCATGAGGAACCTGTACGAGGATCAAAAGGCAGCTGTGCAAACAGACAAGGGAATATAATATATAGTTTTAAAATCAGGAAAGGTGTGCTTCAGGGTTGTATCCTCTCACCATACTCATTAAATCTGTGTGCTAAGCAAATGATGAGAGAAGCTGGATTAAATGAAGAATGTAGCATAAGACTAAAGGAATGCTTATTAACAATGTGAGATATACAGATGACTCAACCTTCCTTGTTCAAAGTGAGGAGGATTTTGAACACTTGCTGATGAAGATCAAGGATTGCAGCTTTCGGTATGGACAACTCAAAATAAAGAAAAGCAAAGTCCTCACAACTGAACCAAAAGGCAACATTATCATAAATGGAGATAAGATTAAAGATGTCAAGGATTTCTTCTTCCTTTGTGGAGAAAAGATTAAACTTATCAAGGATTTCATCTTGCTTGGATTCACAATTACTGCTCAAAGAAGCAGCAGTCAAGCGAGCAAACGACTCATCACATTGGGTAACTCTGACGCACAAGACCTTTGAAAAGCAAAAAATAAAAAATTTTAAAAGCTTTGAAAAACAAGGATGTTATTTTGAAGACTAAAGGACATGACCCAGCCCATAGTATTTTAATTGTGTCATATGCATGTAAAAGTTGGATATCAAAGACAAGAAAAATCGATGCGTTGAATTATAGCAATTAGAAGAGAATATTTAAAGTACCATGGAGTAGCAAAAGAACCAACAACTCCTCTTGCTGGAAATACAGTCAGAATGCCTGTTAAGAGGCAAGGATAGTAAGACTTCATCTCATGTACTTTGGACATGCTATCAGAGGAGATGAGTCCCTGCAGATGGACATCATGCTTGGCAAAGTGGAGGGCCTCTGAACCTAAAGGAGGCCCTTGATGTAAAAGACTTGACAACAGTGGCCATAACAATGGACTCAAGGGGGGCTGAGCCTCGGTGGCGTAGTGGTTGTGCGCGGGACTGAGGCCCACTGGGACAGAGGTTCAATTCCAGCAGTGGGGCTGGGCCTCCTACTCCCACCACCGGAGAGCAGTGATGCACCCCCCCCTCTCAAAAAAAAAAAATGGGCTCCAGGGAGTGAGCCCCAGTTAAGTAGTGTTTGAGTGCGGGACTGCGGCCCACTGGCTTGGCGGTTCAAATCCAGCAGCAGCTCTCCAGAAGCAAGGCTGGGTAGCTCCCACGACCACCAGAGGGCAGTGATGCCCCCCCACACACACACAAAAAAAACAATGGACTCAAATAAGAGAACAGCAACTACAGTGCAAACTGGGTGGTGTTTCATTCTGCTGTATGTAGGGTTCTTGAGGTGAAACTAATTCAATAGCACCCAACAAAAATGAAAACTGATTTTGTTCATATTTCATATGCTTATTGACTATCTGTATACCTTCTTTGATAAAATGTCTAGCAAGTCCTTTCTTTATATATTCTCACCATCAAATCCTCATCTCATTACCTGTTCCTCAAATATTTTTTCTCATTCTGTAACTTTAATAAGGTGAAAGTAAAAACATCACATTTTAAAATTACTTTTCCTACATTTCTTAGAGTGAGCTAATGGTATAACTGGGTTCTCTCCTACAGACTACTTTCTGTTTAATTTTGAGTTTTGTCAATATTGTTTTCTTATATTTTCCAAATTCATCTGTATTTCACCTTTCAGTTAGGACCTGTTGCCACCTAGTGGACTAATTGACAAACACATTAAATAAGAATACATGTTTCTAGAAAACACTAGATGGAGACTGCAAAATTGATATAGAATACCTTTAGAAGACATTTATCAATAAAAATCAAGATAATTGATTTATGACTATTACTATTACAACAATAAATAATGTAGTCCTACAAATAAAATGAAAAAGGTCGTGCAAAATTATTAACTAAATAAAATATCTTTTAGAAATAACATGGCGGGCTGAGCCCCGGTGGCGTAGTAGTTGTGCGCGGGACTGCGGCCCACTGGGATGGAGGTTCAATTCCGGCTCCCAGGAGCAAAGGCTGGGCCTCCTACTCCCACCACCCGGGCAGTGATGCCTAAAAAAATTTTAAAAAAAGAAATAACATGGCACTGAGTTTAAGAACATAATCATAGCTCTCCAGGAGCAAGGCTGGGTAGCTCCCATGACCACCAGAGGGCAGTGATGCCCCCCCAAACAAACAAACAAACAAACAAAAGAACACAATCACAAAAAGCTTATCAAAATAATATCAAGTTGAATTCAACAATATGTAAAAAATGATAATATATAATGATCACATAGGGATTATTATCCCAAGATTGAATAGCTGGTTCAACCTTGAAAAATCAGTGTAACTTACCATGTTAACAGTCCAAACACCTAAACAGATGAAGAAAAAAAAAATCACTGGTATTTGAAAATCTCAACTCCGATTCATGAGAACAAAAAACTCTTAGCAAACAAAAGAGTAGAAGAAATCTAATCCAACCGGGTAACCAAAAACAAGCAAACAAACAAACACTGCCACCAAGTTGGTAACAACTCATAGCAACAGACTAGAATCTATCAGGGCTAGAAAACCTCATTCCTCTCCTAGGGAGCAGCTGGTGGTTTCAAACTTGCTGACCTGTGGTTAGCAGCCCCAACATGCAAGCACAATAGCACTAGGGCTCTTCAACCTGACAAAACGTATCTTTAAAAATGCCTACATCGGGCATAGTGGCGTAGTGGTTGTGCGTGGGACTGCGGCCCACTGGGATGGAGGTTCAATTCCGGCTCCCAGGAGCAAAGGCTGGGCCTCCTACTCCCACCACCTGAGGGCAGTGATGCCCACCCCCAAAAAAAATGCCGACATCTAACATCATGCTTGACTGTGCAGAATTAAATTCATTCCTCCTAAAATAAACAAGACAGCAATGTCATGTCATTCTCACCATTTTTAAGTGCCATTGTTTCGGGAACTTTAGCTAGTGTTATACATTGAAAAACAAAAAAGTCATCAACACCAAAAAGAAGTAAAACTTTTTATTCAAAGATACATGTATAAGAAATACTACGGACGCATACAGACTTTAGTTAAAAAAAAAAGAAAGCAATATTAAGGAATTCATTTTCTTCAATTACAAGAACTAGTAAATGAAGTTTGAACTTAATGCCACAGGATCCAAAGGTTCCTATATATATTATAAAATAATTAACTAGAAAATAATATTTAAAAAGCAATATTTCCATTCATTAAAGTTATATATTTAGGGACAAGTTTCTAAAAAGATGTACAAAGAGTTCATTACAATTTTTAAAAGATTGCTGATAGTCAATAAAGTAGGACTACATAAATGGAAATACAAACTAAATTTATGGACCAGAAAAATATTGTTATGATACAATTCTCAAATTGAAAGCTAAGGAAATACAATAAAAATCTTGTTAAAAGATAACTAAGTTAATTTTAAATTTTATATAGAAAGTGAAAATACTAAAAATAAATAAATAAATAAATAAATAAATAAATAAATAAAATAAACGGAACTGCAACCCACTGGGACGGAGGTTCAATTCCCACTCACAGGAGCAAAGGCTGAGCCTCCTACTCCCACAACCAGGGCAGTGATGCCTAAAAATAAAAAAAATAAAAAAATAAAAGTGAAAATAAAAAGAGGGAAAAAATAACAGCACCTAGAATGGTCAAAACGTTAAAAGGAAAGTCAGACAAAAAATTGTTTGGAATTCAAGGTTTATTAGAAAGTTGTAATAATCAAGACAGTATAATAATGATGAAAAAACAGGTTAATAAAACAGTGATATCTCAATTATTGAATTTAATTCATTCCAAATTCAAGTTCAAACACCAAAAAGTTAGAAAAATGATTATATTTTTCTCATAAGAAATACTGGAAAGCCAAAGAATTGATTGGCTCTAAGGCATCAAAATCACACTTATATATTCATTTTTCCAAGAATGTTAGTTACTATGGAAGTTTTTAGCCTTTTTGCATATCACTTTCTGATACACTATTACCATGGAGTTGTTTCTGATTCATCCAAATTAACATTAACCTTTTAACGAACACATGTATGTTGTCTGAGCAAGGCAAGAAGCATAACTCCTTTGTGTCCCTGGCAAAATTCGGCTCACAGTCAGACCATACAGGGGTTTTCAAGTTGCATTTTCAGTTCAACTATGAAGTAGAATTACAAACTTCTTTCCCCTAACTTTGCTGTAGTGGAAAGGTCAAGCTTGGAACTGTTCCACAACTGAAATATCATTGTATATATACAAACCCACTACCATGGAGGAAATTCTGACTGGAATCAGAGATTTCACAAATGTATTAAGTGTAATGGAGAGTTTTTTAAATGCCCTTTTTTGAGGCATATCCCATCGTACACTAAACTGTATAGGAATACAGAATGACTTTATCTTCTCATCTTTTTTTGCAAGGATTTACACTATTAATCAAAAATATTTGTTCTGAGGTTTTTTTCCCCAGCTACTTATTTTAGCGGCCACTTAACCACAGATTTTGTATTCGCAATTCTCATAACTTAAAATTATTCAAAAGAGAAGGGAAATTGGTGCTCTTAAGTACTATGCGCCATCTTGAAGCCTCTCTCAGGCTTCCATTTGAAGCCCCATAGTTCCACTAATGAAGCCATCAAAATTGGCCCCTATTTCATTCTTAGGGGGGTTGAGTCAGTCGAAAATGAGGGAAACTTTCAGGACCTTCTTGTAAAAATTATGCTTTCAAGCAATTTTAAGATGACATTACTAGAAGTGACCTGAATAGGAAATAGCATGGCTGAGTGAAAACAATAAAATGGAGAGTTTGCATTCAAATTTTGCTACTACCAGGTTAAAGAGGTATATAGACAATCTATAAAGCACATTTCATCTACAGAACAGTAATACTCTCTGATGAAAGAGTGCTTGAAAAATTAAGATAATAGGGGCTGAGCCCCGGTGGCGTAGTGGTTGTGCACAGGACTGCGGCCCACTGGGACGGAGGTTCAATTCCAGCAGTGGGGCTGGGCCTCCTACTCCCACCACTGGAGAGCAGTGATGCCCCCCCCCCCAAAAAAAATTAAGATAATAAATGTGAACTGTCGAGCTTTTAGCTCTGCTATAGTCATTCCTACATATTTCCCATTTCCTTAAGTATATGACTAGAATTCTTAACATAGCATTGCTGATATTAAATGAGCAGACACTTTTGCTAATTGCTTTAAAACGTCTAATTTATTCTCCAGGTGACTCTGAGGTAGTTACAGTTGTTTTCTACATATTACATACTAAGAAATGAACAGTTTAACACTTGAGAAGGTCACAGAGCAGGTTAAGTGTCAAACAAGACCTTTGTGATCTCAAAGCTCATGTTACTTGACCCTTTTAAAAAATTGCAGTATGAGGGCTGAGCCCCGGTGGCGTAGTGGTTGTGCGCGGGACTGCAGCCCACTGGGACGGAGGTTCAATTCCAGCAGTGGGGCTGGGCCTCCTATTCCCACCACCGGAGAGCAGTGATGCCCCTCCCAAAAAAAATTGCAGTATGATTTACATGTAATGAAATTTACATACATTTAAATGCCCAGGTTTTAAGTGAAAAGTACAAGCAGTTTTCACAAATGAATACATAATTAAAATACCTTCCCATCAGGAAGTTTCACTCCACTCAACTCTACTCCAAGGAATAATTTGATTTCTGTCACAGTAAGTTAGTTTTACCGGCTCTAAAACATCATGTAATTAGAATCAAGCGTGTGCTTTTTTTTTTTGTAGGTGTCTATGAGGGGGTACACCCCCCGCCCAATGGTTTTTTTTTTCAAAAGTTTGTATTGAAATATTTTTTTGTTTTGTTTTGTTTTGTTTTGTTTGGCCATCACTGCTCTCTGGCGCTAGGAGTAGGAGGCCCAGCCCCACTGCTGGAATTGAACCTCCATCCCAGTGGGCCGCAGTCCTGCGTACAACCACTACACCACCGGGGCTCAGCCCTTGAAATATTTTTTAACAAACAACCTTATCACCTTCAAATCACTATTACACTTAATACATTTGTCAAATCTGTGATTCCATTCTTGGAAACATTTTTCAAACTCATCTGTTTGGATGACTGACAGCACCTCCCTCATCTTTTTCATCACCTCTTCTATGTCAGCAAATCACTGACTTTTCATGTCCCTCTGAGTTCATGGAAACAAAAATAAGTCACATGAGGTGAGGTCAGGTAAGTGAGGTGTCTGAGGCTAGAGAAGCATGCTCTTTTTTGCCAAAAACTGGGGCACTGGCTGAGCAGGTGCATTGCCATGATGGCAAAAGCAGTCCCATGCTTGTCACAAATCAGGCCTTTTTTGTCACACTCTGTTACACAATCAATTCAGAAACTTTAAATAGAAAGCTTGATTAATACTCTGACCTGATGGAATGAAATCCAAATGCACTACAAGTCAACATTTTCATCTGTGTGGGAAGTTGATGCACATCCAGAACGAGGTTTGTCATCAATCAACATTTCACCATTTTTTAAAATCATTTTCTTAGTGCCTCATCCAACTCTTTTTTTTTTTTTTGCCTCGTCCAACTCTTATCACAATCCATATACACCTCCATTGTGTCAAGCACATTTGTACATTTGTTGTCACCATTCTCAGAACGCATGCTTACTTTCCACTTGAGCTGTTGGTATCAGCTACTCATTTTTTCCCTCCCTGCCTGTTCCCCCTTCCTTCATGAACCCTTGATAATTTAAAAATTATTATTATTTTATCATATCTTACACTGTTCGACATCTCTCTTCACCCACTTTTCTGTTGTCCGTACCATTCCAATGCTGGAAAACCATAATACAATTACCTCACTCACTGCCATCAATTTTGAATCACAGCAAGCCTGTAGAACAGAGTAGAACTGCCACTGTGGGCCTCTGAGAGTACAACTCTTCAGGGGAATAGAAAGCCAAGGCTCTCTCTTGGAGCAGCTGGTGGGTTTGAACTGCTGACTTTGTAACAAAAACCACTCTGCCACCAAGGTTCCTGTGATCCATTTAACCCATTTAACTAGTCCCCTGAAACACGTGAGTTGTTTTGCTTTGATTGTTGCTATTCTGAAAGGAATGTCTTTGCATAGACATCTTACATATTAGCCATCTTTTTAGCATGAATTTCTACACATATGAACTGCTAAATCTAACCTGTTGTTTTCTAGTACACTCATAGGATCCTGTGTGACAGAGGTGAAGGGCCTCAAAGGGTTTCCAAGGATGTATGGTAATCTCTAAGGAGACAGATTGATACTTCTCCTGAAGCGCAACTGAACACTTAAGTCCGCATATTTTCAGTTTGGAATAATCTTAGATTGCATTTGTAAGACTTACCATTTCCCACATCCTTATTAGCACTGTCAATAATGTAATGAATGTACAAGCTATTCTTCAATGTGAAAGCTTTTCAAAATGCCTACATAAGACATCAGAAAATTATGAATAGGTGATGGAGGACACCAGGTCTGTGGCAAATTGGAGAACTGCTCATCGACTGAGGACATCCAAAGGATCATAATCTTGCTGAGCCCCGGTGGCACAGTGGTTGAGTGCGGGACTGCAGCTCATAGGCTTGGCGGTTCAAATCCAGCAGCAGCCCTCCAGGAGCAAGGCTGGGTCTCCCACTCCCACCAGAGGGCAGAGATGCCAAAAAAAAAAAAAATCAAATCAAAGGATCATAATCTTGTGGGACAACTAGGTCAAATGGCATAACTCAGTTCATAGTGTTCTACATCCTGGTTTGGTGATTAGCCGCTGGGGTCTTAAGAGCTTTTGAAAAGCCGTCTAAACTGCAACTACTGGTTTTCTCTCATCTGGAACAATGGTGAAGAAAACCAAAGATTCAAGAATCATAGGGCTAATGACCCATGTAAGTAAGTCACAGCCTCTTCTTGCTTGAAACCAAAAGAATGAGATCGTACTCCGAGTTATTACAACTAACTTTCTAACCAGGAGGTACAATAGTGCAGAGCTTCCCAAAGGAAGCAATACCACTCCCTTGGGGTATTAGAACAACCCAGGGAGACCACATAAACAGGAACTAACACTTTACGAATCATAGGCTATAGTTAAAAAGGTTTTAATTGCCAAGGGATCATTGGGTAATATTTTTTTCACTGCAAAGGGAGTGAGTAAGCCACATCAAGTTTGAGAACCTATTAGAAGGTAACTATCAGAATTGGGAGCTGGAATAAAATTGTAATTCATTTTTTAAAAGACCAGACTTATTACATTGACAGAGACTAAAGGAATCTCTACACCATCAATCTAAGATACTCTTTTAAACTGGGACTGAAGCCATTTCAAGTGGTCTCCTTTCGAGGCTGAGCCCCGGTGGCATACGCGGTTGAGTGCAGGACTGCGGCTTGGCGGTTCAAATCCAGCTGCGGCTCTCAGGAGCAGTGCTGGGTAGCTCCCACGACCACTAGAGGACAGTGATGCCTCTCCCCCCCCCCAAAAAAAAAAAAAAAGTTCAAGTGGTCACCTTTCAGCTAAATAACAGATTGTCCTATAAAATTAACAACATCTATGAGGAATGTCCTCCTTTAAACAATCAACTATTTTAGAGAACAATGGTCAGTATCCAACCACAGGGGCAGGGAAACTAGAGGGATGGAAATAGTGACAGTGCTGACATAATGTAGGGACTGCAGCCAATGTCATAATTTTTATATGAATTTTCAAATTCCCATTCAAGTTTGCTATGTAAATTTACTACACCCCACTGCCATCAAGTCAATTCTGACTCTTAACAGCCTTATAAGATTGTTGCTCTTATCTTTCTCCCTCAGAGACTGCTCGTTTCAAACTGATGACCTTGTAGTTAGCAGTCCTACTGTATAACCCACCACAGAACTAGGGCTCTAAATTTAAACCTGGAGCACAGTAAAATGTTTATAAATAAATAAAAGGGGTAGCCATTACTGTGTTCCAGCCAACAGGTGTCATTAGAACTGAATTTTTTAGAAATTTTTATGAAATTCTTGCAAGTTTTAAATGGACAATCAACATACTTTTATTTAGACTCTCTACAAGTCCAAATACATCTTTAGGATGAACTACATTTAGTACACATGATTTTGTACTATTAGGTGAGAAGAAACAATACTATATTGTCACTGTGAATATTATTCATGCAATTTATCTTTTTCTGTCCTTAGAGTAACATGTATATTAATCATTCAGTTTGATTGACAAAGACTATCAACTTCCTTTAGAGTAGCCTCTCTTTTCTTTCAAATTCAGCTCAGTGTTTCTTGTCTGTCTTTCTGTCATCATTATATATCTCCAGATCTACATGTTCAAGCATTCCCTGAACCCCTCAGAGATAGTGCCAGATATCCTGACTATCCCTGGACCTAACAACTGCCTTTGAATACAACTATCTTTCCAGCAATTGTAAACAAGTGCTAAACTCTTGCTCCACAGGAAATCCCTACCATGTCAGTATAAACTCAGAAATAGGGGCAGAGGTCAAGGGGATGAGAGCTCAAACTAAACTCTGGATCTTATCCCACCCCTATTCT
The DNA here is from genome assembly GCA_004026705.1 of Nesogale talazaci. Taxonomy (NCBI): domain Eukaryota; kingdom Metazoa; phylum Chordata; class Mammalia; order Afrosoricida; family Tenrecidae; genus Nesogale; species Nesogale talazaci. Next base: position 4,044 of record PVJH01036578.1, on the reverse strand, counting down.
GTTCAAAAGAATCCTTATCAGAAGAGAACTCACCAGCAAAAGGCCACATGCATAAGAGACTTGATCTAGCAGATTCCACTGATGCTTTATAAACAGGCTCTTGAACTGTGAGGAATGCCAAATACCTAACTCACTAGTAGAACATTATTGAGGAATCGGAACAGAAAGGACAGAAAAAAGGAAATCTGTATAGTTATCTTCATTTGCTTTCAGAAAGAATCTGTGTGACAAATAGTGCAATAATCCTGAGGCCAAGTCACAAACGAAATCTCTTTAGGAACCTGTCACACAGTAAAATTTTAACACTCAGAAAAAAAATTTGAACACTCAAATCCAAAATCACCCTATTCTATACAAAAAGAGAGTCCTGATGACATTTAGGAAAAATGCTGATAAGATAGTTAAGATAAGGGGTTCTGAAATCTAAGATTCTTCTCGACAATATACTTTGAGGTGCATTATTTAACCTCTCTGGGCCTGTGGTCTGATCTGTAAAAAGGGAATGCATTGGTTAAGCTTTTATGAGTACTTATTTAAAAAAAAACACATATGAAGCAGGTAGTATATAAGAAGTATTAGGTATCATTATGTGATAAAACCTCGTTATCAAGTTTTGTTGTTGTTTTCCTAACTAAACCAGAGTCTCTTGAAGGCAGAAACTATTCTAGCTTGGAACACACCTCAAGGAGAAAATAATTTAAAAAATAAATAAATAAAGGAGAGGGCTAAGCCCCGGTGGCGTAGTGGTTGTGCGCAGGACTGCAGCCCACTGGGATAGAGGTTCGATTCCAGCTCCACAGGGGCAAAGGATGGGCCTCCTACTCCCACCACCAAGGCAGTGATGCCCTAAAAAACAAAAAAACAAAAACAAAAAACAAAAAAAGGAGAACTACTGGGTGGCGCCCACGACCACCAGAGGCAGTGTTGCCCCCCCCCAAAAAAAATAAAGGAGAAAGGGGGAGAGAACAAAATAATAATAACACTTTGTAAAATGTGAAGGTGCTTGGCACAGTATATGTATTTATATATTGTGAAAAGTGATATACGAGCCCCCAAAAAAATGATTTTTAATATAAGTAAATATGGTGAAAAAAAATAACTTATTGCTAATGGCCATCTTCACAATCTCTGCTGTGTTTGAGTTTACTGTTACAGCCACTGAGCAGTCTCATTGAAGGTTTTTGTTTTACTACTTCCCCTAGGAGTTATCCCTCGTGGTCAACATATCAAATTTACACCAAAGAAATGAAGTCTCAAAATAAATAAATAAATAACAAACAAAAAGTAAGTCTCACCATTCTTGTTTCTACGGAGCACTCTAGCTGTACTTCCTTCAACACAAAGTTGTTGAAGTACATAATATATATTCAATAATCATTGACATCACAATTTAAAAGCATCAGTAATTTTACATTGTTCCTTATTCATTGTCCAGCTTCTACATACATCTGAGGCAATTGAAAATTTCAAAGGTCGGATCAGGCACACCTTAGCTTTCAATGGGCCATCTTTGCTTTTTGACCCTTTAGAGAGATCTTGTTTTCAGATTTTCCCAGTCCAATAAGGCATCTTCTTTCTTTATACATGGCATCTTCTTTCTTTCTTTTTTACAGCATTTTATTTCTCCACTGCTGCTTCCATGGACAGAGATTGTGGATTCAACTAACATTAAATACTTGACAATGTCACTCTTTTCTCTGTTTATTGTGATAGTTATATTAGTAAAATTATGAAAAGGCTATTTGTTTTCAAGACTTTTCTGGTATATAATTCAATCATATTAAAGAGAGTTGTACAATCATCTCCACAATCAATTGTAGAACATTTACTTCTTTCTTGTACTCATTGTTATCAGCTCCATTCCCACGCCCCCCAAGAAAATCATCAATGCCGTCACTGCCTCTATAGTTCTACTCACCTTGGGTTTCATGTTTAAGTAAACTAGATATTACAAGGTTAAAAAGGGTAGACAATTTATAGAACCTTCTTTTTCCCCACTGAATATATGTAAGGACTAGCACATAAAAAACATCCAAACTAATCGTTTTCTTTTCTTCATTGAGCACTAATATCCAGCCTAAGTTCATCCTTGGATTTTGTATAAACTGCGTGCTAAAGGCCAAAAATTATAGCACACAATTTGACAACTAGGAATGAACCCATTAATGCATGAGACAGAACAGGAATTTTGAATTATGTCTACATAGGTAGTTAACTGAGATGTAGATTTCTCTATAATTGCTTTAAGAATCCACAAAAATCTCCATGTAATCCCAAGACACTTTCTTTTTTATAATTCATCATTTTAGTGGGAGCTCTTATCAATGTCATAACATTCCATAATTCAAATAGTTCAAGCATAATTGTACAATTGCTACTACAATCAGTTTCAAAACATTTTTTTACCCTTCCTCACCCTTTCCCAAGGGACCCTTACTGTTATATAATATTTTATTATATTATCATTAAAGGTATACACACACACACACACACAAACACATATATACATATAGATATCTTTTTTCTCCCCTGAAATTGCTATTCACTCCCCTCAAGTGGATTTCTACAGTCATCGCTGCTATCAGTGCCACTCACCCCCATTCTCAGGGGATCATTACTCTCATTGCTATTCCTGTAGGGTCATCAATCCTGGCATTCCTGCATCAAACATTCTTACTTATATACCTGAAAGTACATTGGTCTAACAATGTTAATGAAGTGAAACAAAAGTCTTCATAAGGGGAAGAAATATTTAAAAACCAGAGGAAAGTTATGAATTTCCTCAGTGCTATGTTACAGTCTGACGTCCTCATTCTCCCGGCACCCAACCTGGGTGAGGGCCTAATTGTCTTGCAGGTGGGTTTTGGGTTTTCACTTTGTCCACGCTCCTTCACATCTGCTTGATTGCTTTTTTTGAACTTCTGCTACCCCAAGACTCTTCAGCTTAATGTAAAGCTAGAGCAAGCTAGTGATACTGCAGTCTTACTCTCAAGCTATTTATATATACACATACATACAAACATACATGCATATACATACATATATATGCAGAGAGAGAGAGAGACATTTAACAGCTCTGTTAGGCAAGAAGAAAATCCTATAGTCAAGAAAGGTTTAGTTCCAGGTCTCTGTTTGAATGCTCATTTATCTAGGTCCTTAATCATCAGAACATTTGATTTTTTAAAGTCTGAGTCAGCAAGAACTCCAAATATGCTGGGTTTGTTAAATACTAATGGTCAGGTTTTAAATTGTATAAAATCTTTTCTTCAGAATATTTTCTCTAAAACCTTCCTATTGACTAAAGAGAATACATACCCTGTATATATATATATATATATATATATATATATATATATATATATATTTAAATAAGCAGAGGTTAACTTCTTTTGTCTCCTTAGAGGTTAAAGAAATGGGATGGCAGATGGTCATCTGGATTGATGGGTACCTGCTGCTGGGTAAGGGAGGGAACCAAATAGCCTAACCATCAACCAGATGATAAAGAGTTTTGGCCACAGTAATCAGCAGGATACAAATTTTGCTCCTCTGATTAAATATTTACTTGAAAACTTATACCTGCTAACATCTGGAATGGTTTCTGTGTGTGCCATTCAGAAACACAGGCTAGTTTCATTTAATAAAGTGCCAGCACAGCATCCTATTAGTATAAAAAGACTAAGAATTTCAACATTTTACTAAGTAGCCTAGAACAGCACATGCTTAATAGTATTTACCTTCTACCAAACACTATTCTAAACACCATATACGTATTAGCTTATTTAATCCTCACAACAGACTTATAAAGTAGAAATAAGTTTTTACCAGCCCCAGTTTCCAGGTAAGAAAACTGAGGTAGAGAGAAATTTAATAACCAATATCACAGAGCTAATACATATTGAAGCCAAGATAAAAAAACCCAAGTGATCATAAGTCAACGTCTAGGCTTTAAATTCAGAATAGTTTAAACTTTATGAAATCTTTAAAAAACACACACTCACAGAAAAAAACCTATTATGTTTTCATTCCATTTTTCCACAAATTATT
>PVJH01036577.1:0-18659 GCA_004026705.1 Nesogale talazaci | reverse complement strand
AGCAGCTGCCTTGAGGGAGGAAGATGAGGCTGTCTACTCTCCTAAAAACGCCGTCTGCTCAGTTCTTTCACGTCATCACAGCTTTCGAGTACAAACCGACTTGACAGCACCTAACAACGATCTAATAGAAATGCCACAAAGAAGTGGCTTTCATAGATGGGAATTTATTTTCTCACAGTGTAGGAAGCTGGAAGTTTGAATTTAGGTGCCGGGCTTTAGGGGAAGACTTTCTGTCTTTGCCCCAGAGAACAATCCTTGCCTCTTTTAGCTTCCTTGTGGCGTCAGTATTTTCTCCATGCTTCCGCACTTCTGTTCCTTTTACATCTCAAAGGTGACTGATTTACAAGACACCTTATGCTGATACAGTCCTATTAACAGAGCAGAGAAAACTGTTCCCCATCGGGGCTAGATCCATCAATATACTTGACTCTCTCTGCCATGGAGCGAACTCTGACTCTTTCCATAGGACAGAGTGAGACAGCCCCCAGGGCGTTCCGAGACTGGACGTTTTTAGGAGAGTAGACAACCTCCTCTTTCTCCCTCAGAGCAGCTGCTATTTTTGAACCGCTGACATTTGGGTTAGCAGTCTAACGTGTGAGCCATGCCGCCGCCAGGGCTTCTTAGCCGTAGGTCTACTCACTGCCATGGAGTCAGGGCTGACTGACAGGGACACCCCGTGGGTTTACAGGAGATAAAAAGCCCAGTCTTTATCCCGAGGAGTTGTTGACGATTTTGAATTGCCCACCAAGTGGATCGCAGCACATCTTTCGTGTAACCACCACACCACTTAGGATTTACCACACATTTTTGCGTGTAGAGTTATGTCTGAGAAGTCTTCACACCTTGTCCTCCACTACATTCCTGGCAATATTTGCAGCCTGTATCCCGGGAAATCTATTCATAGATAAACATCGATTCTCCCTCCCAAACCTATACAGCACGAATATTTAGCCATGCTACCCACAGCTGGCTGTTATTCCAGGACTGTGTATATAACAGTATTTATCTTTGTTGTCTGTAACATATATAATTCATTCTGGGGGTTGGAAGCCACGCTTCTGCCACAGCAAAGGTTCTATTATAGATTTTAGAAGGAATTCTCTGTGGCCACTCCTGTACCTGTCACTTTCCTCTCTAGCTCATGCCCTGTCCTCTCCTTAGCCAGAGCCCTCCCCCTCGTTGAATCCCTTGTATTATGTGTGTGCAAATCTGTCTACATCAATAGATGGGTGCTCTGCTAAAAGCAAGACTTCTTTTAAAAGTCTTTATATTAAACACTAACTCTTTGATTCTACTCATAGGAAAATATAAATTAGGTACTGAATACATTTTAGAGGGAAAAAAGATAAATGGAACACATGATCTGGTACCATTAGCTTTAAAAGGACACTGTTGGCCATGAATGCCCTCTTAAAGAAGTGTTATGTGTCTTAGTATGTGAAACCCAGGATTAATGAATAAGGGTTTTGGTGGGAAAGGGGTGGAGGAGGGATAAAAGGGAGATGATGTTAAGTAAAAAAAAAGAATGTTTGGAAACTGTGGTAACAATTGTACAGTTCTGTTGGATGTGATTGAACGATGGAATGACATAGGTATTAACTCCCAATCAACATTAATTTTTTAAAAAATTCAGATTCTTACCCAGGCGTTGGAGTGTAGTAGGCCTCGGAGGTCCCTAAGTAGAAGGCCCTTGAAAACCCATGTCCTTCTTGGCCCACTAAACCCCAAGGATGGTTTTCCTGCCAGGAGCAGACAATGCACAGGGAGTACCACAGGGCCAGCCCCACTGCAAGACACAGTGTCCTCGCAGATCCATGGCACTGCAGGGAACAGCACTGGAGACACAGTGCAGGAGGAGTGCACCTTCTGGCCCCCTCATGAGGGCATGCAGCAGAGCAGTAGAGGGAGCAGTGATGAAACCCCCTGAGGATACCAAAAATAGACTTGGGAAACAGAGTGTGGCACCTTATCAGACTCAACTGGAAAACACTGGTAAAGGCCAACAAACAGACCTTGAATTATTTATAAGATTTTCCATTTTCGTCAGTGACTTTCTTTTTGGTATTGTTATTTTGGTTTTGGTTGTTTTGTTGGTCTTGATTTCTTTTGTTGTATTTTTTCACTTTGCCTAGTTTTTCCACTTTTTTGGGGGGGGGGGCATCACTGCCCTCTGATGGTGAGAGTAGGAGGCCCAACCTTTGCTCCTGTGGAGCTGGAATTGAACCTCCATCCCAGTGGGCCGCAGTCCCACACGCAACCACTACGCCACCGGGGCTCAGCCCAGTTTTTCTACTTATTAATGTATCTGCATGTCTATCTAGATAAGATAGGCGGGATATATACTTCAGAGATGAAAGAACAGAACCAATGGTTCCAGGGAGATACGGGAGAAGGGGGAGATGGGAGAAAGGAAGGGGGTAGGGGACCAACTTAGGGAAAAGGAACAAGTGAACTAAAATCAATGGAAAGAAGGTCATAGGATGCCTCGTGGTGCTCACTCAAGGGCAATGTAGCAACAAGGAATTACAATACTAAAGTGCAATGAAGGCCAAACATGATGGTGGGGCAAGAGAAGAGCAAAAGGAAGGAGGAAAGAACCAGGAGGCAAAGGACATTGTGTACATATGTAAATGCATATATAATGAGAGGGGAATAAAACTATGTACTCATATCTATATATTAAGAATTAAGGTTGTAGTTGGCCATTGATTCAAGTACTCCCTTAACACATGGACACTTTGTTCACCTTCCCGAAATGATTGCTGAAGACAAAGCAGGTGCATAAGCAAATGTCCCGAAGAAAGCTGATGTGCCCGACTATCAAAAGATATAGCATCTGGGGTCTTAAAGGCTTGAAGATAAACAAGCAAACATCTAACTGAGAAGCGACAAAGCCCATATGGAAGAAGCAAACCAGTTTGTGTGATTGTGAGGTGTTGATAGGATCAGGTATCACGCATCTAAGACCCAGAACAAAACCATACCCAAGGTGAATGGGGATGGAGGCATGGAGTGGACACACAATGCCCATCTATAGACAATTGGATCTCCCCTCACAGAGAGGTCACAGGGAAGAGATAAGCCAGTCAGGGTGCAGCATAGCACTGATGAAACACACAACGCCCCTCTTGTTCATAAGATATGGAAATAATAATCTATAACTTATTAAGGGGTCATGAGGGAGGGCGGGAGGAGGGAGGGTGAGGAAATGGGAAACTGACATCAGGGGCTCAAATGGGAAGACGATTCCTTAAAAATGATGATGGCAGTATATGTGCAAATGTGCTTGACATACTGGATGAATAAATGGATAAGACATGAAGAACCCCCAATAAAAGTATTTTTTAAAAAGAAAACCATGGTCCATGTCCTTCTAAGGTTTAACTCTGGTAAAGAGGTGCCAAGATACATCAGTTTAGGTGATATGCCCTGTAATATTAAGTTCCATGGCTGATAATATTTCCTCTTTTTTGCGAATACAGGATCATATTTTCCTCATCCATGGTAACCTGGTCAAGCCATGCAATATGGACAAGTCCAAATACAGTATTTGGACCTACCCTGAAACCGTCATGATAACTTTTAGCTTTTGATAGGTCTCTCTTCTGTACCGATAATGCCTTACTTTCTCTTACCTCGATTTTAATTCATACCTTATCACATCATGAATTTTTCTAAATCTCTTGAAATAATTTTTGGAATATTCCAGTAGTAAATGAATAAAATGTCCTATACAGCTGACAACAGACTACAATCATTAAGTACATTTTCTGTTCATTAACCAAATAATTGATCGTCGACTCATCCTTCTTGCCTTCTCATTCTTTTATCCTCTTTCTGGTATTTCTGTGATTTGCCAAAACATGGGCATATTTTAAAAAACGCACTGCCACAGAGTCAATTCTGACTCACAGGGCTCCTATCAGCAGACTAACTGGAGGGTAGAACTGCCTCTATCTGTTTCTCAGATGGCAACTCGGAGGGTGCAGAAAGTTTAATCTCTCGCCGCTGGAGGCTTAGAACTGATGACCTTGTGGGTAGCAGTCCGATGCGTAGCCATTCTCCAGTAGGTTTCCTAGGACCAGGAAAAACCTCAAACACCAATCTCACAGCTGCGGGGTCAATTCCAAATCATAGCAAGGATCAGGGTCGAACTGCCCTTGTGCGTTTCTGAGAATCTTTATGGGAGTAGGAAACCTTATCACTCTCCCATGAGGCAGTTGGGAGACTGGAGCTCCTGACCTTGCAGTTAGTGGCACAACCCACCACATCCGGAGGGCTCCATTATTGGGACCCTACCAGTGGGTTATTGTGAGGCCCTAAATGATCTGACTTGGATGATTATCAAGGAGTAACATCAGCACCTTCAGTCTTATGAAAATAGCCGTTAGCATGTTGCCGGTGGCTGCCTGTCACCCATTCACTACGTCGCAGTGTCTGTTCTCGCCCAGCTAGGCATTATCTCTCTTCAATTGCACCAGCGGTTCATGTCACTCTGTCTTCCAGGCAGGTCTGTATGGGAGCATTTCATTCAACCAGAGCTTAGGAAAGCAATGCCTGCTATATGCCAACCGCCACGTTAGGCATTAGGGATTCACAGCAGGGTCAGAGTGCTACTTTCTAGTAGGCCAGGAGGGAAGCCAGACCCCTACAGAGCTAATAAACATAAGTCAACACAAAACAAACAAAATAGGGAACAAAACAAAATGAAGGACAGAAAGGAAGTTAATTTGGTCCTTTCCTGAAGACACCAGTGTTCCCAGGCCTTCAGGACCCTCTTCCTAAAGGGGCAGCTGACACTGTGCTTCATTTTCTCTTTCCACTTTCAACTGCTCCCCCCTTTCCCTCCCACCACACTCCCTGACACACGGAGAAGTCTACCTGGGTTCTTGTCACACCTCAGAGGGGCGATGTGCATCTGGAATGGAGTAGCTGGCACACTCAACAGAGAGGCCCGTGAAGGGAACGGAGGAACAAGCATCACCCACACAGCAGCTGGAGGCACTTTGCTTTTCTGACTCCTTCCACTTTCTAGCCTTCCTCGGGCAAAGCTAAACCCAGGTAAGAAAGCAGGTGGGAATCAAGGTCTGAAGGAGGCAGTCAGTTGGCAGAAGTTATTTGCCCGGAAGCCTTCGTAGTTGGTGTAGTTAAGAACTCTGTCTCTGGGGCAGTCGTGAAAGCCTGCTAGGTCTCATTTTCAGTTCAAGAGGTTACTTTAGATGCCGGCTCTACACACGGGGCTGAAGGATAGAGAGTTTAGATTAAACACACTCCTTCCCTGAAAGTTTTAAGTCCAGTGTAGTGGCAGAGGGAAGTCGTCCTCGACATGCAGTCAGAGGCTGTGGGAGAAATTCCCATAAGACTTCTGAGAAGTGGGGGATCAGGGGTAGTGGCTATTGTCAACCATGGCAGGATAAAACCACAGCAGATGGCAAGAGCACATTCATAATGAGGCCAATCTAAACCATTGGATCACTGGCTCTTTGTCTTGACCCCTTAGTTTGGTCAGAGAAGCAACTTGAAAGACTGAAAGGCCAAAGTACGTAGCAATTGAGGAAGCAGGAAACGTCAACCAGAGGGATGTGGCCTGAGGGACCAAGCAGGACATTGATCTGAAGGTCTCAATGCACAAGAGAACTTTCATGGCTTTTTCAGGTTGAATATAAACCATTTAAAATTATTAGCAGGGATCATGCATGGAAAGTTGTAGACTAAAAATCCACCTGCTGGGGAAGTTAAGGAAATAGTCCTTTTGGCCAGAACTCCCCTGAATAGAAGCAAATATATCGTTTCTGCCAAGATGGCCAATCTTAGTGCATGAAGTCCCAGACAGTCCATAAATGCATAATTATGATTTTTTTCAACTAAGTGATGAATTAACCATTGTTTCCCAAAAACTCAGCATTGTTCCAGAGGCCCTAGAACAGTGGTTCTCAACTGTCCAAAATGCCACGACCCTTTAATGTAGTCCCTCATGGCGTGGTGAACCCCCAATCATAAAATTATTTTCATTGCTACTTCATGACTACAATATTGCTACTGTTATGAATTGGTCTACCCCTGTGAAAGGGTCCTTTGACCCCCCCCCAAAGGGGTCATGACCCACAGATTGAGAATCACTGCCCTAGAGAATGTAGGGAATTCTAGACACAGACACACAGATGCACACACTACACAGTTTAAAGTTGACCCACCTGTGCAGGAACAATTCCCTTGGTTACGACCTCGTGTTTGACCTGCCATAGTTAGAGCAGCTGTCTGACCAGTTCCGGCCGATGGAGAACCCCCCTCTTCCTTCAATATTGTTTATATGCAACTGTCGAGCAAGCTAATGCACCCCCATCCACATTCATGCATACAATGCATTGCCTGACAGGGAGAAAAGGGGGGTTATGAAGGAAAGACCGAGGAGAAGCATGGAGCTCTAATGCAAAGACCTGGCAGACTGGTGGCTTCTGAGCTGGATTTGAATTCTACTGCTTTTCCAGGATAGATAGTCTGCTCAGCCTGCTACCGCTTTCCACTAGTCAAGAATCCCCCAAATTCTCAGATGTTCGGCACAAGATGTTTCTGCTTGTGTTTCTGGATATGATGTGTCCAATGAATTAAAGTCCATTTGGGCCGGAGTAGTCAGCTAGCTCGACTTCCTGATCTGGGAAAGGTTCCCGGAGTTCAGCTGGTGGAAAGTACTTGCACACAGAACTCACACTTACTCTGTGTCCCCAGAAGCTATCAATAATCTGTACACTTACAGAAAAATGTGAACAAATATATTTAGATATATTTAAAAGAATTAAAAAAACATTTCACAAAACATTTGTTGCCATAGGAATCTTTTTTTTAGCAATAAATGCCCACATCAAAATTTAAACATTGTTCAAAGTATGATTATCTGTACTAATAAGTTATGCAACAAATTATGTAAACAGAGTCAGATACATTTTACTGTAGGAGTCACTGGCCTTCCTGGGATTGAAGCTGCCCCGTACATTTTTCCAGGGGACCAATTAAGAAACTGCTATTTTCAGAGCAACAAAAATAAAAGCTTTTATTTGTTCATTTGAATATAAAACAGGCGTTATCACAGATGTACAAAGCGTACTGGTGGTTTAACATACAAGAAGGTTGCTGTCCTTTGCACATAAAAATTTTGTTTGAAACTGTGATTGGTTGAGTACATGAATTTCTCTAACCAGTCACCACACTCTATGAAATAACGCTGCTAACATTCAACTGATAAAAGGGACCGTTTTCCCTTGGGTAAAGTGTCAAGCAGGATTAAATATATATAATAAACAAGCACCATGAGGAATCTGCTCCTGTTTGATTAGGTTTGTGTTTAAATGTTCATTGTGTACCCTCTCTTTGTGCAAGTGATTACACGGTTTTGTCTGACTTCAAAAGCACAAGGTCACAAGACAAACATTTTATACATTCTCATGAATGATTTATCTACAGTACAATTTCTAATACAGAACAACCCTTCTTTATTGCTGAAACTGGTGGTACGTAAGTGTCTCCTTCCCCCTTTTCTTGCACAACTATATGTCAATCCCAGTCCACCAACTCTTTTGGACCTAAACGCTACCATTAGAGATGACAGGATGCAGATGAGATCTCTTAGTAACTGCAGAGCAGCGTTCCCCCTCCCTTGAATGTCAAGTTGATATGGTGAAGGCAGAAAGTATGCTTGAAGTGACAACTACAGTGAGTGTGGCTTCCCGATGGTGGCTGGATTTCACGCGCTGTCCTGCACACTTGTAATTATGTTTCATGGTCAGCATCTTCCCTGAAACCTTAAACCAACGTTCCCTTCCATAAGGCGGGTGTGGATGTGTGAAAATGTTTTTGTTCTTGTGTGTGGTGGGGTTCTTTCCCCGTAGGAAGCAGAAGAGGGTAGGAATGTGTGTCTGTTGCATGTACAGAAATATTCATATGCAGCAAATGAAGTCAAACAATATATATGTATATTTTCCATCGACTGATTTGTGGAGATGGCGGTGGGGTGGGATGCACCACCCCTGTGGACAGAGGAAGAAATGTGCTTCTTAAAAATGAATTCAAAACAATCAGCCTCGGATCTTAGACGTCAAACAAACCTTGGCTTTTCCTTTCTTTCTTTTTGTAGCAAAGGGCTTACTGCTGGCTACATACGGCAAAGGCAGACAAAGACATTGCTGACGATATAATGAACAAAAGGATCTCAAATTTGCCCAGCAACCATCTTAGCCATGCATATCTGGGAATGAGAGCCACCGCAGGATCATCTCACTGGAGGAGAGCTGGCACCTCTTTCTTGGTGGGTCCAGACAGGCCAATGTAATTGAGAAGGGGACAGGGGAGCTCCGGCCGCTAAAGAGAATGTGGGGAAGCCAGAGGCAGTGGAACAGAACCTAGGATGGGCCAGGGACCCTCCGGGGGCTGAGATGAAGGCAGCGGGGTGGGGCACGCACTCCTTTCCAGTCAGGGTCCCTTGGGGGTCTGGCTTATGGCCGAAGCCAGGGAACTGCCGAGACCAGAGATTCTCCCATAGTTGGCTGGGTTGCAAGGTAAGGTGACCATCGCCTGTACGCGTCTTTTCCCATGAAGTTGTTGTGCACATTGTGTCCACTCCACACAGTAGCCCTCTGGGGGCAGGGGTGGGGCGGGGGACCAGTGCACCCCAGTGCACAGGGTCATAGTGTTCCTTTCCACGCCAAGAACCAAAGAAAAGGTGATACAAATAAAAACAAGGGGAATATTGTGCAACAAACTCTTGCAGCTAAGAAAACAGTGCTATTCAACAACCGGCCTTTCCTAAAGTCTATCAAATGTAGTAAGCACATGCCAGCAAAAATTCATTCATTGTTGCCCCCACAGCAAAGGAGAGAAAAAAAAAATGAGTGCACATTTACCCTTAAGTTCCTTCACCATCTTTGAGACGGCTGTCATTTCACTTGCCGGGCTCTGGTCTTGGGAAGACCCGGGTCGATGGGGCTTCGAGCAGCATGGGTTTGTGCGCTCCTCAGCGAAGTGTGTGTCAGTGAGTCACTCAATATCTACAGGGCAGTGAGGGGACACCATGCAAGTGACGAGTTCTGCGGTTTAAACTTTAAAATCTCCTTTGTGTTCATTAGTGAATTTATATTTCATATATATATATTTGTTGTGATACTATCCACGCAAGATAATACAACACTTTTTTTATATTAGCAAACATTACAAGACTTTAATATTCTTGAATGTTTTTTTCTCTTTTATACTTCTAAAGAGATCAAAATAAATTAAACGTTTTGTACATAATTACATATGAAGAAGTTAACTTATTTTATCTTTTTAGTTTAGTACAAAGATATCTGCAAGATAATTGCCGAAATACACCTTATTTATAATTTCTTCTTTCTAGGCTAACATCAAAGGCAGCACAGGAGCCTTGGTCTCTTCCACATGTTTTTGACAAAGAAAGCTGCTAATCTCTAATTGGAAGGTGCTATTTGGAAGGTGTTCTCATACCTCAACAAACTTTGCTAAAAGGATGAGCTCTAGCGATGGCTTAAATTAGTAACAGGTCCATGTCATTAAAAATCCATGACACATTAAAACGAAGGAAACAATTCTTTGTCACACTACATAAATTGTTTAAAAGAACCCAGCGGGAGGGCAGAATATTTTTTAATTGCTATTTCAGCTTAACAAAATACAATGCCACATTTACGAAGAAAGCACTTATTATTCAATAATTAAAAAAAAAAAAGAGGAAGAAAAAAAAAGTTTTTGAAATGGGCCTTTCCAACAAACCGAAGGCAGGAATCCCAAAGTCCTTCTGAGCTAAATTTAGTGGTAAATTCACATAGTCACATTTCACTTCCATGCCAATCACGACTGCTGTGAAAAGTTGTCATCATCCTCGTCATCGTCATCATCACCATCACCATGACGAAAGGTTGGATTCTGGCGAATGTTGCCCTTGTATCTGCACGATCTTCGTGGACACTGAGAAGAATGTTCACATCTCGAGGAAAGTCCACAGAAGCCAAAGAGACAAGACTACATGTTGTAGGCCACGTAGATGGGGTCTAGTTGGTCGGCCAAGAAGCCATCTCGAAGGTGCATGCGTTGTTTCTCTCCACGGGAGTTGATAGGAATGACACCAATGTCCACCACAACCACCACGCCCACAATCAGGTAGTGTTCCTCAAGGACCACATTGGTCACTAAGGGAACGAGGTCCAAGGCTTCTTGTTCTGACCCATCAAGCTCCACCACAACCACCAACAAATTCGTCCAGGTAAACACGGCACTGAAAGAGAGGAAAACCCCCCCCACCCCGCATGGCGACTTGTTAATATAACAAATAGAGATTATGCTCGGAAACACCCCATCCTTCTCTTTCTCTGATCATCCTAATTGTTTCGGATAAACTTCTGTGGTCTGTCCACCTTTGTGTCTCCTTTAGGTGATTCAACACTCCATGCAGAATTATGTTGCGTATGAAAAAAAAATGTTTTCCATTGGATTTCATGCAGAGTGCCTTGCTTTATCACGTGCTTTCTGATGTTTTAACATTCATAATCCTAGAGAAGTGGAAGATGACTTTTATCTCCTTAGGCCCTGGTGGGGTCAGGAGTGGACAGTTCAGTTCTGCCTGCTTCCCACTGCTTGGATGGCGCATTCTCTAATCAGAGCACCATGTTCTTGCCTTCAAACCACCCCTAGTGAGCTCCCACTCTATTGCTAGCTCCCAGTGGTGGCTGGTGGAGAGGAGCAGTATAGGGATGCTCTGTGCTACTCACCTTCATCTTTCCTTCTCTCTAAACCACTGAACTCCGTCATAGAACTTTGAAGACCCTGCTACTAGAGGTATATGGCATATCTCCACCCTGGGACAACATAGGGAGAAGACCCACCACCACCACCGATAGTCAGCTATGTCTCTTGGTCAATGAGAGGGTAGGGGAGGGAATGGAGGGCAAAGGCCTGACCCTTCCTCCCCCCCCCCCCCCCCACCCTGCCCCGAGGATTTGGGCTTGCCCTGCTGTGCGTCTGCCATTATTACCATGAGAGAACAAGCTCGAATGAACCAATCGGCCCCAGAAGGAGAGGGGGAGGGAAAGGAAATGTGTGTGAGAGAGCGCGGCTCTAGCCCTTCAGCTGGCTCAGAGGCTTTCCCTTGAACACTGACTGACACTCAGCCACAAAACCCAGTGGGCCTGCAGACCTGGGAACAGTCATTGGCAATTTGTTTTAAAGTCCTGAGTTTGAGAATGACAAGTCATAACTACCTCATTGGGGGGGCTATTCATTGAGTTTTCCCTGGCTCTTTCAAGACAATACTGCATCTAAAATAAGGTTGTACTTGGCATCGAGTAGTTTTCCATGACATTTGCTCTGGTCAGTTTGCCAATGCTTAAGCTCAATGCTTAACATTTTAGACATTAATCTCATAGAGTTGGACTTTAAGAATACTGATGTCTGGTAAGAGATGAAAGCTGTATTCTTGGCCCCTGGTGACCACAGGAGACCTATGGCTGCAGAGGTCAAAGGGCATCACTGGGCAGAAAAGGTGGGACCGCAGATCTGCTAGGGCTCTTCAGCAGTGGACTTGTGGGTACCTGCTCTCTCTTGCCCAGACACTCAGAGGACTATATCCAACCTGTAAACCAGGGGGCCTTTGGGAATGTTCACTAGTGTTTTCTACATATTTGAGAGGAAGTCTCTTAAGGAAGAATGCATAATCTGTTCAGTATGGTTCATACACACATAAAAGTGGAAAGGAAGTGCTGGAGGATGAGTTCAGCAGGTCTCTCCGCTGGATTTTGCTTTGAGGGGCAGTACTTACACTTAACGAGCACACTGCTGGAGAAAAACTGTTCCCAGGCAAGTGTAGGGCTCTTCATGACAGTAAAGCCTTACTCTATCTGCCCCAAATGAGTCCACATTGAAATTGTCTGAGTTTTTACAACCCTCTCAGCCAGACTTGCTCTGCTTTTGTTTTTTGGGTTTTTTTTTTTTTTTTTACAGCACTGGAACTTCTCACGTTTTGTTCGTCTCAGGAATCAGCCTGAACTTGTGTATTTCAGCTACTCTAGTCATGTCAAGACATATTTGCTTTCCTCTTGTGCTCTGGCTTCTCCAGAGTTCTGCACTGCAGGCTACTTTCTCTCAGAGCTTTCTCAGGGACCAGGGTCCGGTTTATACACAGCATCCTCTGTACCACCAGGGAGGAAGGCATGACATACTTTATACGTTCAGGTAAATAAAAAAACAGCCTATCAGAAAGGGCAAGAGCTGGCTTGGTGGGATTATCCAACAGAGAAAGAAGGAGTGGCATAAGGTAGCTTCAGTCCTAGCAGGGGAATGGTGGGTGTCTTGGCATGACGCTGATAATAATGAAGAACTGGAAAGGAGTCTCACACGTAAATTTAGAAAGCAGGAAGGGGTGTGAATAAGTCAGTGGAGAACTTTTCAGGGATGAAAACCAAAAACAGCAATACCAGTTACCACTGACTGGTTTCAAATGAATGAAAACTCTCTCAGAATACAACCCCATGGCTTTTCTTAATTTGGGGCACTCCAGGAGAACAGGGTGGCATAGATTTCCTAAACTAATCAGATGATGGATACTTCTGGGCCAGCAACCACTCAGAAGGTGACCACAAACTCAGGAGAGAATAACAAGTGTATCTATGAACTAGAAACCCAGAGAGTGATACATAGGATGGCAGGACCCGTAAGATAGAACTTTACAGTCAGAACACCTCTTCTCCAGCTAGATGGGAAACACATGAGGGAGGCAATGAAGTCCAGTTAAATTTATTTCCTTAGAAATTCAAAGTGAGACCAAATATGTGGTACAAAGTGTTGGTGGGTTGAGCAGATTGGCAATCTGAATCCACCACGAGGTACCTTGGAAGAAAGGCCTGGCGATCTACATTAGAAAAACCAGTGATGGAAAACCCAGTGGAACCTAAGTCTACCATGAGTTGAAATTGATTCAGTGGCAATTTCAGTGAGATAGTTAAAGATATATTGTGCCAAGCTGGCCAATAATTATATGTAGGGTTAATTGAAGGCCGGAGAGAGAAATGGCTCAATGAGCCTCGCCTTTCCATTTTTCGGGTTTCTTGCTCTCTGATGGTCAAATCAGGGTGCAGATGTCTGAGCCAGTTCCCTGCTACAGCTGGCAAGGCTCGCTTCCTGCAAGGCATCCCTGAGGAGGAGTCACCATTCCCTGGACCTACCCTGATGCTTACACATTCACTGACTCAGCCTTCCCCCTGCAGTTGGTGTCCTTGGATGTGTTTTGTGAGATGGAGGAGGACTTTGTGGATTGGTGTCAGACATAAGGGCTAATGTTGGACTTGTGGGCTTGGGCAGCACTGGGTTGGAATGTTTTCTTGAAAGAGTTTCCTTTATATGAAACTCTCTCTTATACATAGAAGTTTCCGTGGATTTGTTTCGCTCATGTACCCAGACTCACACATTCAGTCTGGATTTTCGTTTTGTTTTGGGTTGGATGAAACCTGGATAGTTCCACTGCTCCATTTCCTGGGCTGGCATCTTTCTACTGTATTTGCTGTTTGATCCATCCCTGTCCTGTAATACTCCAGGCAAGATGCCACATTGACAATTTGAGGAATTTCCTTTCTGGACGAATAGGAACTTAACTATGTGAATCTGAGGTCAAGTCAGGGGTATCCACACTCTACCCTTCACATTCTGTCCAGTACTCCGTGTTCACATGCAGCCTGTGTATCAGGAGCGTACAGGAAGCACACACGGCCCCCGAGGCGATGCATTCTGCCAAGACAAACAGCTCATGAGGGATTTCAATGGGTACTTCCCTTAAAGATGCTGATCGAAATTTGGAGATTAGTTTCATTCCGTCTCTTTGCCAGACCAGCACTTGGCGCTTACCAAAGGGCGTACGGCGAAGGTATAGAGACAGGAGCGGTGGGGGAAAGGGGGCTTGGTGCTGAATCCAGCCCATGTTAATGTGTGTCTCAGGCTCACACGCCTTCTATACAGAGTGATGACTTCGTGAGCTGTAGATGTGTTCCCTCTCCCCATGGACAGGGTGTGCAACAGACCGGGGAGCATGCTGCACAGAAAGGAGCAGCTGCCTCTGCTTATTTCAAACTTAGGTCAGCAGCACCATTAGCACACTCAGTCCTTTACAGGAGATTAGAAGGGCCAGAGAGGAAGACGCATCCCCACCTCAAGTACTGGAAGTACGTCTCTGGGCCCAGGTCTCCTTGAGCCCCCAGCCTGCATGTCTACAAGTACTTTGGTTTGAATGGGACTCACGTGAAGCGCAGCGCTCCCCTGCTCTTGGCTAAGGGCTTCTCACCAAGAACATTCATTTAAAAAAAATTTTTAAACCTCTTAAGTCGACCATCATGAAAGCATGTGGCGCGCCTTCCGGTGTCTGTGTGCACTTCGTCGTGAATGTTCCTACCTGGGCTTTATAAAGTAAAAGGCGAGCAGAAACAGTGATCAAACTTGGTCTGTTGACCAAGAAAAAAAGGTAAGACCACTTGAGAAAAGGTAAGAGCAGCGGCTATCAGGTGAAGCCCGTGCACTGCGCCTATCGCCAAGACTGCCCTGTGACCACTGCTTCTTAACCCTGGCCTCTCCCAGCACCCGCTCCCAGCCCCATCCTGTAACAGCTCTGCGCAGGCGCTCCCGTCCCAGCCCAGCCCCCACCTGACTCCTTACCATTCCGTCACACTTTTATGGGCTCTGATGACTGAGGTCTCGATGTCTATGGGGTGATACCGCATCCCTCGCAACTCCATGGCTTCGTCCAGCGCCCCCACCACATAGAGGGCATCGTGGCGCTCTGTGTAAGAGACAGGGGAGGCAAGATGCATGCATGTGAGCCCTGACTGCCATGCTACCCGCATCTCACTTTCCAGCACATGATCCCATCTCTCTCCATCTCCCGCAACAAAGGACTGTCCGAGTATGCGGGCTGGCGGACGATCAAAGGATCCGGCAGGGCTCCATGAATACTCCCCCCGGGGATTATACCTGCTGGCTGCAGGGCTTAGAATGTGGATCTGAACCCAAAACTACTGCCTCTGGGTGGACTCTGCCTCACATGGGCCCCGTGTGGGGCTTCTGAGGCTGGAAATCTTTAGGGAGCTAACAGCCTCTTCTTTCTCCTGCTGGACAGTCCGTGGGTTTGAACTCCAACCTCAAAGTTAGCACAAGGCTGACCAGACTGTGTATGTAGGGCAGCCAGAGGTAAACACAGGAGCAGGCGCTGACTTATCGTCACCAATCCATGTGCATCATGTCTGGTGTAAGAAATGATGGCCTCCCTACCAGGTTTAAGCACGAGGCAGACCTTGGGACCACGAAGACACATCATCGTTAATCACTGGGATGAAATACGTCTGTAACCTTTAGGGTACTCAGTATGCCAGGCCGATTTCGAAAGAGGGGGCGGACACAAATAACCTAGCACCAAACACACAGCTTCTCTCCTTGAAGACTAGACCCCCCCAAGGTGCTTCTGTTCACGTTCTGGTGCTGCTCGGTCCTCAGCTTCTCTCCAGCCCCCGCAGGACACTGAGCGCAGAGCACACAGCCAGGGATGTGCTTGCCCATTTCCTGGAGAGGGGTACATTTCCCCGACTTTCACCTCTCCAAATGTGGTTCTCCACAGGAACCCCAGAGAGGCAAGCACTCTATCACTTTCCTGACCTGAAAATGTTATGCTAAAGTGCTTTTATGATTTCCCCCTCAATGTAGCGCCTCACTCGGGTTCACTGAGCTTCCAGGAAGTGCTTCGGCAGCGTTAATGAACCTGACGGAGGTGTCCACACGCATCTCAACGACTCCTCGCCGCCTTGTGAACTATGCAACTCTGGCCTTCCATTTTGGCTCAGTGCAGCTGAGGGGCCGCACCTGGCCAGGCCCTGGGAGAGGCGGCCCTGGCTTAATCCGGCCCTCGGGCTTCCAGCAGAGGGCAGCGGCGTCCCTCTCAGAGCACAGGCGGGAGAGGGATGGGGGCTCAGAGGAAGGAATGTGGATGGATGTGGGAGAGCAGGACTGCTCTCAACTGCTCTCGGAGGACTACTCCCCTTCTTTCAGCAGGGCCTAAGGGGAGAGGGCACTGGCAGCGGAGAGAAGAGAGGGCTGGCATTCTTTTGGGAAACCACTGAAGCCTGTGGTTAGAAGTCTTGGATTCTAGTACATGGCAGAAGACCTGCCTGGTTTGAAAACTTAGGCGAGGAGGAGGGGTGTGCAGGGAGATGTGCACATCTTTGCTTTTTAAACGTAGTTACAGGCTGGCGAGCAGCAAGGGCATTTATGTCCTCCTGGGGAAGACGATGCTTTCAGTGGCCAGGGAAGCCTGACCTTTGCCCTCTTCAACAGCAGAGGGGCCAGAAAGGGGCTGGATGGGGGTCCAGGGAGAACGAGGCGGGGCAGCAGTAGTCTACCCCTTCCGTTTGGGAGTGCTGGTGGCCTGCACCCCCCAGCATACTCTCACCTCCATTCGCATCCGTTAGCTCGGTTCTCCTCAGGAACCCCAAGTAGCCCGTCCGTGCCCAGACGGTCTGGGTGTCTCCGAAACTCAGCCGAGAGTTGAAGTGGTCCGACTGGAGGGACTCGTCCCCATAAATCGTGAAATAGCCGCTGGCGTTGTGCGCACTGTGAACCCAAATCTGTGAAGGAAGCAGAAGAGAAGTTTGTCTGATGCTGTGCCTCTGGCAGAGGCTTGGTGGTTATTTTCACAATCCAGTGCGGCTAAACGTGCCAGCGGGCAGGTCCCCGTGTCGCCAGTCAGAGCCTGCAGAGTTTGGGACAAGATTCAACCAGAAAAGACGGTCGGCGGCCAAGTCAGCCTGGTTCCTAAAACAAAACATGTCTTTCATGAAGGCACATTCCCCTCAGAAGGTCACTTTGGAATGTTCACAGTTCTGGGACTCTGCAGGGCGCGTGCGAGGAGGAAAGAGGTTTCTCTTCTCCCTGCGGGAACATGGCCATCTGACGAGGGAGGCAGGGACATGGCTCCGTTCTGCGCCCCGCCCAAGAGATAAAGCAGGTCTGGTCTCCACTGGGATGAAGAACGCCCTATGGCCCGGCGATTGCATTTCCACCAAGGGTTTTCAATGAAATTCTGAACTCTCTGCAGAATTCTGTCCTCTCAGTCCTGCAACTTCCACACAATGGAGAGAAGTTGGGGGCTTGAGACCTGATTCAGACACGTGCGCACGCCTGCACACGCGACTCTTTTCAGGACTGTTCTTTGGTGAGGAGAGGCACGAGACAAAGGCCTGTTACGGGTGCCCATGAGGAGAAAGGACTCAGTGGACAGGGGGGGGGGGGGGGGGAAGGGGGGAAGGGGGCCCCCGCATTGTCTTAGGAGTAGCAGTGAAGGTGGGGGTGTGGTTGGTGCCTTGAGTGAGAGTGATGAGCGATAAGAACAGTGAGGTGCGGAGCCAAATCCTTACGAGGCGTATAATAATTCAACGTGTTCATATAAGGGTGGTGGAAGGGTGGGAGGATTGTGAGCAGTGGAGCGCCAGGTCTACTTGTTGGTTCCAGATTCTATGATCATGTGGTCTTCTCTACAAAGAACAAACTATGGGGACAAAGGGAAGCAGCAAGATGACATTGGGGACGACTTTTGTAGTAATCTAGCAAGAAACGATGACTTTGTCTAGGATGGGAGTGCTGACAGGAAGAAGCTTTGTCTCCCAGAGAATCTCAAAAGTAGTCAATCCAAGAGGATTTGTTGATAGACTGACTATAAAGCCTAAGACAGAGAAGAGGGTGATCATACTTTTTGTGGGTTTTTCTCTTTTTGGCCTGGGCAGCCAGTCGAATGGAATTGCCATTTGTTGATAGGAAACAATGACATGGACAGGATGTCGGCAGGAAATGAGATACGGAGTTTTCTGTTGGACATGGTCAGTTAGGTATTTCCAATCTAACAGGTATCTGGAGATTAAAGGGAAGGTGATGACTTGAGACGCATACCTGGCAGCCAAAATGTATTTTGAATCCACGGTAATGGAGAGACTAATTTAAGAATTCAGAATAAATAGAGAAGATAGCACAACTTGACTAAGATGAATAAAAACATTGGAAACGACATGAGAAAAAGGGACAATTTTAATGCATATGATTTTGCAACAACTAACAAAAAATATCCCCACTTGAGGTGAACGAATGGTAGAACTATAGGTGACTGAATACATTGCATGGTGTGAGATATGGAAGTATATATTATAGAATTATATATTTATATTACATAATAATACGTTATATAATAATAAGGGCTCCTGGGGGTAACAGATAGGAGGGAGGGAATAAAGGGGAGCTTATATCAAAGAGTTCAAGAAGAAAAATATGTTTTGAAACTGATGGTGGTAGCAATTGTACAATTATGCTTGATCTAACCATATTATGGGTTGTTATAATGTCTGTCAGCGCTCCCAACAAAAGGATTAACTTTTAAAAAGCATGTGATTATATGGGTAAATAGGCCACAATGATGTGTATAAAAAGACATAGATAAGTAAATGCGTGTGCATATATTGCTGTATTTGTAGGCATATGTGTGCACTTTTGTATAAGCTGTATCTATATTCACCTACTGAACACACTGACAAGGATTCCGAATACCTGTGAGATTCATTTACTGTTGAGAAGGCTCTAGGAGT
>PVJH01036576.1:0-18490 GCA_004026705.1 Nesogale talazaci | reverse complement strand
CTCCGAGAGCTATGAAATGATCACTATTATCTAGCTGCAAGCATTTCATTAGCCCCAAAAGAAATCCTGTAAAAGTCACTTCCTCCTACTCCCACCACCAGAGGGCAGTGATGCCAAAAATAAATAAATAAATAAATAAATAAATAAATAAGTCACTTCCTAGTTTCCCTCTGGGCAGCAGAATGCATGTACTGACTTTCGGTTTCTATGGATTTTTCTAATGGAGAAATTAATCCTACAGTGTGTGGCCTTGTGTGCCTGAATCCTTTTAGTTAACATGTTTTCAAGCTCATCTATGCTGTGCTACATCACAATACTGAGTTCCGTTTTAAAGCCAGAAAGTATTCCATTTCATGTATTCATATAAATCCTAGAACCATAAATATGTTAAAGAAAAAAACCAAAGGACAGGCTGAGCCCTGGTGGCGTAGTGGTTGTGCACGGGACTGCGGCCCACTGGGACGGAGGTTCAATTCCAGCAGTGGGGCTGGGCCTCCTACTCCCACCACCAGAGGGCAGTGATGCCTAAATTAAAAAAAAAAAAAACAAGGACATTGAAAATCATTGCAAACAAAGGTTAAAAATGCATAGATATTTAAATATGAATACTGAATAACATAAAGATTAAATAAACTTTGGCTTTAAAGATACTTCGCCAACTCAGGTTCCTTAACTTTCCTTCAAAATTATAGCTGGGACCCTTTTTGGGACTTTCTTATGAAAATGTGAGTTTACAAAGAAGCATATTTGCACCTCTCTAGAAGTGAGAGACTGGACTTCCTACTGCCATCAACACCTCCCATCTCAGAAACCCACCAGGGGTTCACAATGAGTTCGCACTGGCCATGGCAGTGAGCTTGCCGTGGTTGGAGGGAGAGGCAGGTAGCAGTGTAGGTGCTGGCCTGTGAGACATCTTCAAGCCTTTCTGCAAGGTGAGCGATAAACCAGACGTCACAGATGAAGAAGTGTGACAGGTCAAAACAAGAAAACTAAAACGAGAGAAGAAACAAACAAAACAACCCCCCAAATCCTCTCTCTGAAGGAAACTCCCCAACAGGCGAAATGTGTTCAAACATCATGAAATGAGAACCTCCTGTCAAAAACCACATTTCAACACTGTCAAGGGCCTCGGTCTCACAGGTGTCGTCTTTGTCAGTCCCGGTGTGTAGAGACTGAAGGTCCCTCCTGCTGCCTTCTCATCCATTCATTCTGTTTAGCTATGATGTCAGAGGTGGCCGAGGCCCCATTACTTTTGTTTTTAAACTTCTGTTGACCTAGTGAAGACTATAGATGTGTGTGTGTGTGTGTGTGTGTGTGTGTGTGTTTTCATTGCTTTCCCTACTGGACAAGCCATTTTGACCTGCTCTATGACTCTTGAATGCTCATGATACTGCATGGTTTTTCTACTTCTCACAATTTATTTTCATTTCTTTTTCTTTCTTTCTTTTTTTTTTTGTGGCATCACTGCCCTTGTGGGAGTAGGAAGACCAGCCTTGCTCCTAGAGAGCTGCTGCTGGATTTGAACCACCAACCCTGTGGGCTGCAGTCCCGCACACAACCACTATGCCACCAGGGCTCAGCCCTATTTTCATTTCTTAATGTCGTTGTAGAACCATATGCTAGCAAAACAACATCCCCACATGCTATTATCTTGTGAACCCCCCCAAAAATTATCTCTGATATATAAAATGCTGTGGGGAATATAAAATGATTCTTTTGAATATGGGCTAAGAGCATCTTTCTACTGGTGGCAGGGACTACTTACCCCTTTTTTATAGAGTTCAGAAACTGCTGACTTGCACCATCAGAATAACTTCTGAAATCATCATTGACTGTGAATCCATTTTTCCATAATTTTATACTTATATCTACCTGCAAAGCAGTAAGAAGCAAAATACATCAAGGGAATGATCCAAAAAGGCAGACTCAATGCTGACTCACGGAGACCCCTGTGGGTTTCTCTCTCTCTCTGTCTCTCTCTCTCTTGGAGGTGCTGGTTGACTTTGAACTGCTGACCGTGAGGACCCTAGCCCTACATGGAGCCATCACTACACCACACAGGAGGTCTTTACGCTAAAAGAGAGGAGGTCTGCTAATAATCAAACATAGTCTGAGGTTTGGTCTATTAAGAGTTAGTTTGTTAAAAGGCACCCAAGGCGTAATGATCCCCTCCCCTGTAATAAGAATTCCTTGTTTAAACTTAATCAGTGAGGACGTTCTAATTCGAGAAGAGGTGAGCAGTCCTGTAAGAAAAGCAATGGGCCTAAAACCTCACTGGGCACCAGTCTGATAGCCCCGGGGAGCAGGGAGAGATCATTTCGTGGTCTGATAATTCCCTGGAGAAATGTAAACGATTTTCCTGTGATCTTGCTCCCCTTTGTCCCACTGTTTGAAAGTCCTCTGATCATTGTCAAATCTCTTCAGTACCTTCAGGGACTACTGCAAAGCCCATTTTTTGGTCACACGGGAAGGTTTAAAACGTCTTGTATCAACCTCCTCTCTGTTGTGGGCTGAATGGTGACAGGCACTTCAGGACCTTTGTCAGTAGGCAACACTGCTATAACGGAGTCGCTTAGGAGTCTTAAAACATTTCCCAGCATATATTTTATGAGTCATTCTTAGAGCAAACTTCAAACATAAAATATATATATATATTTTAAAAATGGATGATTCATCATAGGGTCCTATTTTGAAATCAATCACGAGTCATTTTCTTCGAGGGAACTCACATGGGAACCTGTCTGTATCATTTCAGAGCATGCCTGTGATGAAGCCTCTGGTCCAGAATGGACTGTAATCATTAGAAAAAGACTTTGTTTAAAAAGATTCCAAATGTTAAAAATAACGTACTGGGAGGTGACACGAGAGGGGGATGACAAATTAATGAATGGGCTATTCCTTCATTAAAATATCAGTGTTGGGCTGAGCCCCGGTGGCGTAGTGGTTGTGCGCGGGGACTGCGGCCCACTGGGATGGAGGTTCGATTCCAGCTCCACGGAGCAAAGACTGGGCCTCCTACTCCCACCACCAGAGGGCAGTGATGCCGCCCCCCCCACCAAAAAAAAAAATATCAGTGTCGGCTGAGCCCCAGTGGCATAGTGATTGAGTGCGGGACTGCAGCCCACTGGCTTGGCGGTTCAAATCCAGCAGCAGCTCTTAGGAGCAAGGCTGGGTAGCTCCCATGACCACCAGAGGACAGTGATGCCTCCCCCCACCCCCAAAAAATGTCAGTGTCATTGCATGCCCCAATGTCCTCCTCCCATCACAAAAGCTGACCTTCCTCATGCCTTCAAAGTGGCAAGGGCACATCTCTGCTGAAACTCAGGCAAGCCCAGGCCCATGGCAGACTGCAGGGGTGCATCAGGCTCAAACGATTAAACGATTAAAGATTGTTTCAGGACACATGTGCCTCTCTTCAACCCCCTCCTGCCTGACATTCATTTAGCCATTCCACAAATATTTACTGAGGGCTGAATACCGCACGGCATGGCTTGAAGTCGGCCACAATGGGCTCAGACATCAGAGTGAGGAGGCTGGCGCAGGGCCAGGGAGTCTTTCAGGGTTACTGGGAGGCAGCACCAATCAAGGGCAGCCCACAACAATACACTATGTATCCACACAGTATCTTAAAATGAGCCACTTATGAAAGGACTTTACCTCATTTACTGACTCCCCTCCCTTCTAAGTCTCAGGCAGAGATGGGAAAAGAAACAACAGAAGGTCAATTCAATGGTCCAAAGTCTAACTCTGTAAGGAGGGGGCTTGCAGTGGGAGCAGGGCCCAGAGTCCACTTTCTTTCCCTTGATGCTGTTCACGGGCTGGGGTTTTGTAGCACTGAGCAGTTTCCACTCGCCTGTTCACAACCATGATCCCTGCGAGGCCCGGGTTCTTTTCTGCCTTGCATTGCTGGCTGAGACCATGTGTTTTTAGGAATGGACGGAACGCGGAAATAACGGGAAAAGATGGTTTTTGTGCTAAGAGGGATGTAGATACAACTGCATTAGGCACTTATGCCCCAAGTGGACTTTGGTGTAGGCTTGATGGAGTGGGGCCCGTGTCTTCAGAGTCACTCAGCTACCAGGTCCCTGCCTGGGACCGCAGCTTCCCCAGGAATCGAAGGGGCTGACAAAGACTGGACTACAGGGGCAAACAACAAAAAGAGATAAGAGAGGAACTAGAAACACTCTAAAAAGCAGTAGGGGGGAAAAAAACCAAAGCCACTTTACAAATGAAGAATCAATGACAAGGGGTCCACAACGGTGAACTCACAGGGGCGGTGAACTCTTTCATGTGGCTCTTTTAGCCAGAGTCTCTTCACCCCCACCAACCAGCTTTTCCTGCAGGGCTTGGGCAAGAAGGTGGGGGGAGATGTGGAGACGATGAGGGGTCCCTGGAGTGCCAGCCTGCCCTGAACACAAAATGAGGCCTGAGAAGCAGGGAGAGGGATCTTGATCCCAACAAGAACCAGGAGTGTGCAGAGAACCTCCTGGATCCCCAAAACAGCTGTGACATCAGAGCTGCAGCAACTGCAGCAGAACCAGGAGCCAGGGCATGAGACCGGGGTGCACTTCCCAGCTCAAGGTCAAGCTGAGTCCTTTTAGGCAGTGGGGTGCCTCTGGACACTTAATTCGGGAGCTGGGTTTGCTGCCCCACAGGAGCTTGAGTTAAAATACCTTAGGGTTGAGGCTTCCCGAGCAGTGGTATATCTCTCTGGGCCTTTATCAGCAGGACTGAAAGAACGCCGTAATATGGTCTGATGAACAACCTTCACATTACAACCTTTAGCCCTACATTTTGTCTGAATGCTGTGTAGCCATTGAAATGGGCATTAGAACTAGATCTAAAGTACAGGGAGGGTGCTACTCAAAGCAACACAGCGCTGACCAAGGAAAAGCAAAGTAAGGTATAAGAATATACAAATAGGGCTGAGCCCCGGTGGCGTAGTGGTTGTGCGCGGGACTGCGGCCCACTGGGACGGAGGTTCAATTCCAGCAGTGGGGCTGGGCCTCCTACTCCCACCACCGGAGAGCAGTGATGCCCCCCCCCCCAAAAAAAAAAAGAATATACAAATAAAACAAAAAGAACGAACTAAAAGAATGCCAATTCTAACACAATTCTGACCTACGGGGTCGCTCTCCTATAGGACAGGGTAGAAGTGGCCCAATGGGTTTCTCAGACAAGTTAAATGAAACATATTATTTTGTCACCCTCTTCTCCAAAGTAATAGATACTGCTGGTCAAATGCAAAACAGTAATAAGAACTTACTGGTGAAAAAAACCACATGATTCCACTGTGCAGGTATGGACAATACCCCTATATATATATTTGTAGAAGCACAGAAAATTTCCATAAAGATACCTAAAAACTGTTAAAGTTATCCCTCCAGAAAGGGACTAGTCATCTGGGATGGGCAGAGAGACCTATTTTTCATTATATACAGCTCTGCATTATCAGAAGACTAATACACACATGACAGCAGGACCAAAGACATTATTGGAAGCTGGAGAAACCTTGACTAGCAAAACTATCACCATGTGAAATGACTGATTCATGAACCTATCCTCTGTCAAGAATTAGACACTTCTGCGGGTGCTGATTCCATCTCTCTGACCCTTCCCCAAAGAATGGTGGGCACCTCCATCTACACGATGTCACCAGTCCTTTTAGAATCCTTAAGGGGTCTAAAACCACGCTCTCCTGATATGCCCTCTGAGTTTTGGAAACAGAGACCCTAATGGGACACAATCTGGCTGGAGTGTGGACGCAGTAAGGTTTCCCAAGAGGTCATCAGGAACCTGCCCTTGCCACCCTCGAAGAATGAGGAGGTGCACTGTCATGAAGGGGAAAACTTTCTTGCTCTTTTTTGCACCAAGTGGCTTTTTCTCCCCCCCTCAAACACTTCTTCCTAACAACTCACCCAGTGGGGGAACTCAGAAGAAGAATCTAGAGAACTATTTCTGAAAGCTCCCAGCACTGGAACTCTGCCGTGCAGGCTCCTGCTAGGAAACAGGGCTGCCGTGTGGTTCTCTGCGCAGGTTTTCAAGTGCAGTTCACGTCTGATCACACACAAGATGAATATGATGTGCATTCAAAGGTTGAGAGCGCATGAATTAATTGTCACTGCTTCATCAAAAACATTCTTGGACTGAGCCTTAGTGGTGGCGTAGTGGTGGTATGCGGGACTGCGGCCTACTGGATTGACGATTCAAACCCAGCAGCAGCTCTCCAGGAGCAAGGCTGGGCCTCCAACTCCCACCAGAGGGCAATGATACCCCCCTCCCCCAGGAAAATCCCCCCAAACAACATTTTTAATTAAAATTGGCTTTTGAATAAAAAACCCACAAAAGTTAAAGAAACCCTGCAATTCCAAGAATGCAGTAATTACCAACTAGTACAGGGCGATGTCACTGCTCTGATGGCTGCTGAGGAAGCGGCTGTGTGACCCTTGGCAGCTTTCCCAGCAAGGCCAACAGGGCAGAAAAGCCAATCCTATCTTCCCGAGATTAAGGCCAACACAGGAGACGAACCTATCCTATCTTCGCAATCTTGGGGAAAACGATCCTGACCTCCCGCATCCTCTAAGAGAAGAACTTGGATGAAAAAGAAGTTGCGAACAGTTACCTGCTTCTTTTCGGTGGGGGACAAGCATGTGGCACCAACCTTCTGAGCTTCTTCAAAGAGGCTGTCCACAAAATAGTCGCTATCCCTTTGCCGATGCTCATGCACGGGGGGGCCATCGGATCCTGAACCACATACCCTGAAGGAGAAAGAGAAGAAGCAAGCATGGGTGGACGACTGATTCTTCAGACGGCTCCGGCGAGCGGAGCCGGCCCTGAGATGCGCCCCCCGTGACTGGAGTCCGTTCCCGCTTTAAGTCAAGGCAGCAGATGGGGCGGCAACTCAAGAAAGGTCTGTGCTGCGGGTACTCGCGCCGGTCCCAGCCCCACGTGGCTGCTACGAAAGTTGAGTGAAAACACACCCCGAGGCCGACCAGGGTGCTCCTCAGGTGTCCGGGAATGACGCTGCCTTACGCTTTCTGGGATTTGATTCTGCTGTCAGTTCTGCCCCCAGGAGCCCTGGGGGTCGGTGATTGCACGGTGCACTGTGAACTGCAGGGTCGGCAGTTTGAAACCAGCAGCAGCATCTTGTGAGACAGACTGGCTTTTCTACTCCCCGAAATAGCTACCGTCTCAGACACCCCTCAGACAGGGGGGTCACTAAGAGGCAGCACTGACTCCATGGCAGCAAGCTTAACTTTTGAGTCAGTTTGGAAAGCAATGGGTGCCTAATTCCCAATCGCTAGGCACAACATCAATAAAACTGAGCGTCTAAAATTCTATATAGCACTTCAGAAAAGATCACTTGGAAATCATCATTACTATCAAAAGCATCTGACGGCCTACTTGTTAGGGTGATAACACAAACAAAGTAAAAATCAGTAAGGTATCAAACCATCGTAAAAAAAGAGCTTTGGAGGGCTGAGCCCTGGTGGCGTACTGCTTGTGCACGGGACTGCGGCCCACTGGGATGGAGGTTCAATTCCAGCTCCACAGGAGCAAAGGCTGGCCCTCCTACTCCTACCACCAGAGGGCAGTGATGCCCCCAAACAAAACAAAACAAAAAAGCTTTCGGGCTGAGCCCTGGTGGTGTAGTGGTTGTGTGCGGGGCTGTGGCCCACTGGTTTGGCGGTTCAAATCCAGCAGCCGCTCTCCAGGAGCAAGGCTGGGTCTGCCACTTCCACCAGAGGGTAGTGATGCCCCTCCCCCCAAAAAGCTTTCAATGGACAATCTCATTCTTTTTTTTTTTTTTTTTTAAGGCATCACTGCCCTGGTGGTGGGAGTAGGAGGCCCAGCCTTTGCTCCTGTGAGCTGGAGCTGAACCTCCATCCCAGTGGGCCGCAGTCCTACGTACAACCACTACGCCACCGGGGCTCAGCCCCAATCTCATTCTTAAAATATGAAAAGGCAAATAAGATACTAAAGAGTGACAACAGAAAATAGCTACCGTGAAATATTTATTATCTTTCAAGAGACATTATGTAATCTAATTGGGTCTCTGACTTCATTAAGTATATACAGCACTCCGAGCGAGATAGGCAAAGTGGGAAATGACCACTAACATTTAATTTTATTGATTAATTGCTAATTTAATATTTCATCGATAATTCCAGGGTCTCCTTTACATTTCTTTAATCTCTCATCTAACAAAATTCACGGGACATAGTGAGGTATGAGGGCCTGTTTTTTGTTTTTTTTTTAGGCATCACTGCCCTGGTGGTGGGAGTAGGAGGCCCAGCCTTTGCTCCTGTGAGCGAGAATTGAACCTCCGTCCCAGTGGGTCGCAGTCCCGCGCACAACCACTAAGCCACCGGGGCTCAGCCCCGAGGGCCTGTTTTAATGTCAAGGCTTCAAACTAGTTCCAAACGATTCAGTCACAATCAATGGGGAAAAAAGCAATATATGTGTTGAATGGGATTAGCAACCGAGCAGAGTCCTGGTGTCACCGAGGGATAAGCAGCCGGCTGCTAACTGCCATGTTGGCAATCCAAACCCATCGGCAGCTTCCTGGGAGAAAGATGAGGCTGTCTGTTCCGGGAAAGTTGCAGTCCAGGGGCCTTATGACTTAACAGCAGTGGTTTGGGGCTGGGACATAGGCTGCAGTGCCAGTGTCGGTCTCAGAGATGGTGAGCGACCACTTCGATGTGTGCCAGGCGGCATCTCTGAGCAGGGCACCAACGCCTGTTTCTGTGGGTCACGATGAAAGTGTTGGAATCAGTGGGAAGTCCTCTGTAATACTAGCAATACTAAATACATTTGCAGCATTAGGTTTTCATGTGCCTTTTATCTTTTTCTTACTTGCCACCATCGTTATTTGCTTGTTTTTATTGTGGTATAAGCATTACGGCGGAATGCATTCTTTTTCACAGATGTGTAAAGATTTTTAAATTACTTTCATTGGGGGCTCTTACATCTCTTATCACAATCCATACATTCATCCTGTCGAGCACATTTGTACATATGTTGCCATCATCATTTTCAAGGTATTTTCTTTCTACTTCAGTCCTTGATATCAGCTCATTTACCCCCTCCTTCCCTCGTGAACCTTTGGTAAGATATAGATTATTATTTTTCTATATCATACACCACTCTGTCACCCTTCACCCACTTTTCTGTTGTTCATCCCTCTGGGAGAAGGTTATATGTTGATCCTTGTGTGAAATTTCTTACTGTGGCTCTTCTGTGCATGTCTCTGTCACTCCCGCCTGATGGCTGGGTGGGACTTTGTGAATAGGGCATGTGTAAACTAATAGAGGAACTGGTCAGTGTAGTTACCGCCTCCCTGGCAATAAGGAGAACCATCTTTGAAGCAGGACCAGAGAAAGAGGGCAGGAGCACGTTGAAGACCTCTGTCTGGAGGGGTGGAGCCTGACACCAGAGGCAGAAGCAGGGAGGCTCTGAGACAGAACAGAGGAGCAGTGTGGACTCACAGACTATGAGACTCCCAGGCCGAGCAGCCGGCTGGTGTTCCGGCCCACAGAGGCAGAGTCAAGGGACCAAGTGGCTGGGAGGCGGAGGACCAGAGAGGGACTCGGTTGCTGTCTGAGGATGTGTGTTGCTGTGGACCAATGACTGCATCTTTCCTGCTAGCTAACCCTGGCTTGGGGCAACTCGCTACCTCCCCAAATAGTCACTGCCAGCAAGCCAATGGGGAGAGCGTGACTTTGACGGGAGTAGAAAGCGCGGCCTTTCTCCTGGTGAGCAGCGGGTGCTCTTGAACTTGGGCCTTGTGTCTCACAGCCCAATGTGACAGCACTACACCACTCGGGCTCCAAAGTCCCTGATAAACCCTCTTCAGCGGGAGTACTGTCATCCGTGAGCACGGAAGCGGAGTGTGGTGGAGGGAACGGCTACTGTCAGAATCGGGCAAGGAGGACAGCAAGGAGCGCAGGGGGAGACAAGCGGGAGGGCACTGCCACGCTGCTTCACCACCGCACACGTACCAAGACCTTTGCCCATCCAGCAAATTTTACATACAGTTCAATGACACTGGTGGCGCTCATTGTGTGTGACCATTGTCACTATTATGACCGCGACCATAAAATCGGCGCCTCCTAGACAGTAATTGTTCGTACTCCATCCTTGGGACAGGAGCCGTGCGTGTGGGCACAGGGAGCGAGACACGAGGCTGCTTACCACAAGGTGCTGCTGTTGCCACCCTTGAATGAGGGAGTGCAGTGCCAGGATCAACAGGCAATCCTGAGTAGCCTGCCTCGAGTTTAAACAACTGGAGCTCGGATGGTGAACTAGGTACTAAGATCAGATGCAGGGACAGCAAAAAGCAAGGGGGCTTTCCGAGAGGCTGAAGCCCTCCTGTGGTGGAACCTCTGGTGGTGCAACGCACCCAAGTAGGACACTGAACATTGTCATTGTGGACCAAGCTTATGCCACTTGACCTCGGTGGTCCCCAAGACTATGTTCTTGAGCCCCCAGGTCAGCTGTGGGATGAAGACAGGACTTTTCCACAATTATATCTCCAAAATATTAACCAAATATTAGAAGCTTAGATGCTTAGAGAGACTCTCCCTAAAGGCCCCAGCCATCCAGATGCCAGTCTCTCCCTTAAGACAGGGCTGCCTCCCTGGTGCTGGGGCACTGGGTCACTTCCTGTGAAAGCTTTGGCTAAATCAAGTCTGCAGTCCTAGGGCAATCAAAGTTAGGACTGCATCATGAATCTTAGGTCTGGCCATCTTGTCACAAGTGGGACCCCAATACTTCCCTTTCCTGTCGTGTGTGTGTGTGTGTGTGTGTGTACTCCCGGGTCCTCCCCTCTTTGCTATATAACCTATAGTGCAACCTTTTCCTATGACGTGAGGTTACCTGTAATCATGGCCCCCAAATTTATATTAGCCCCTGGTCAGCAATACAGTTGGTCTCCGCCTGGGTCTCTCCCCGGCCCCCGGCTTCCTGCCCATGCTGTATATGGATGTGACTGTTGAGATCATGGCCTCCCGGGAGGTGAGCATACTACCATAAAATGTGTCTGACTCCATTATTTCTCTCATATTTTCTATGACTTTACTATAATCTTTACTTATTACAGCTGTACAATTGCACCTACTGGACCCATGATGATATGCTAGAGGCTGGTCCTCTGATATCCAGTAACTCACTCAAAGTGTTTAATTATGGTGAATGCCTCCTGTATGCTATACTATATTCATGGATATATTTGCAGAACATCTAAGTGCATATGTAGAAATATCCTCTATCACTGGAGCAAAATACTAATGTGTGCAACAGAGCAACAGGGGAGTAAAAGTCCCCATGGAATACAAAAAATAGACTTTGGGGTCAGGGCATGGTACCCCATCAGACTGACCAGAAAACACTTCTAAAGGTGAACAAACATGACCAGAAAACACTTGTAAAGGTGAACAAACACACTTGGCACCAGTTATAGGTTTTACTTCTTGGGTTTTTAAAATTTTCTTTTGCTGTGTCTTGTTTTGTGCATATTATTGTCTCTGCGCGTCTATCTAGATAAGACAGGCGGGTCAGGGGAGTAGAGGTGTGTGTGTCAACAACTCCAGGGGCCAGGGAACAACAAGTGATGTGAAATGAATGGCGAGGAAGGCATCGGATACCTGGTGGGGCTTGATCAAGAGCAATGTAACAGAGAAATTACTGAAACCCCCATGAAGGCTGAACATAATAGTGGGGCAAGAGGAAAGTAAAAGGAAACTGAGGAAAGAATTAGAGGCAAAGGACATTTACAGATGTGTAAATACAGGCATGTACATATGTAAATACATTTATATATAACAATAGGGAAATAGATCTATGTACATATATGTGTTAAATAGTAAGGCAGCAGATGGACATTGGACTTCTATTTAAGTACTCCTCAACGCAAGAACAGTGTGTCCTAATAATCTGGCATTCTGTGATGCTCATCTTCCCCGACACTATTGCTGAAGACAAAATGGGTGCATACACAAATGTGAAGAAAGCTGATGGCACCCGGCTATCAAAAGATATAGCATCTGGGGTCTTAAAGCCTTGAAGATCAATAAGCTACCAACAGGCTGAGCCCCGGGGCATAGTGGTTGGGCACGGGACTGCAGCCCACTGGGATGGAGATTCAAATCCAGCAGCAAGGCCGGGCCTCCTACTCCCACCACCAGAGGGCAGTGATGCCTAATAAAGAATTTTTTAAAAAAGGACCCAGAACAAAAAATCATATTAATATGAATGAGGGGGAGAGTGCAGAGTGGAGGCTCAAAGCCCATCTGTAGACAATTGGACATCCTCTTACAGAAGGGTCACAAGGAAGAAATGAGTCAATCAGGGTGCAGTATAACACTGATGAAACACTTAACACATACTTCTTTAATGCTTCCACACCCCACCCCACTTTCATGACTTCAATTCTACCTTACAAATCTGGCTAAACTAAGCAGGGGCATGAGGTGAAAATAGGGGCTGGAAACACTTCTCAGGAGAGTAAGGGGAAAGTGGGGGGAAATAGGTGGAATCCATCACAATGATCTACATATAACCCCTCCCAGAGGGACAGACAACATAAAATGGGTGAAGGGAAACAGAAGTGGGTGTAAAACATGAAAGAAATAAGAAAGGAAAAAAAGAGATCTCTATCAAATACACATATATTCATATTTGAAATGACAAAAATGGTCTAATATTTATTATAGTGACGATGAAACCAAGGAACTGTACATGTTGTTTAGATTTTCTTTTTTTTTGGGGGGGGGGGGCATCACTGCTCTCCGGCGGTGGGAGTAGGAGGCCCAGCCCCACTGCTGGAATTGAACCTCCGTCCCAGTGGGCCGCAGTCCCGCGCACAACCACTACGCCACCGGGGCTCAGCCCTGTTTACATTTTCTTAACTGTTTTATTGGCATATCATTCATACATCATACAATTCATTAGTTCGTACATATTAAAGAGTTGTACACAGTGATGCCCCCCCGCCAAAAAAATAGAGTTGTACAAATATCACAATCAACTTTAAGACATTTTCTTAATTTTTGGGGGGGGGGGTAATCACTGCCCTCTGGTGGGAATAGGAGGCCCAGCCTTGTTCCTGGAGAGCTGCTGCTGGATTTGAACCGCCAAGCCAGTGGGCTGTAGTCCCGCACACAACCACTATGTCACCGGGGCTCAGCCCTTTCTTAATTCTTTTTTTTTTTTTGGGGGGGGGGCATCACTGCTCTCTGGTGGTGGGAGTAGGAGGCCCAGTCCCACTGCTGGAATTGAACCTCCGTCCCAGTGGGCCGCAGTCCCGTGCACAACCACTACGCCACCGGGGCTCAGCCTCCTTTCTTAATTCTTATGCTAATTGTTATTAGCTACTCATTGTTTCCCAGCTTCTCCTGCCATATCTCCAAGAAATCATTAATCCAGTCATGTAGATTTACCTATTGTTGTTTTATTGTACAGAAAAGCACTCCAAAACAAAACACCAATAACAATTGAGAAAAACCTCAATTGAAAATAAAGCAAAAACGTGAAAAAGTAGAATTTAAAATGGGTCAAAAGCACCTACCTGTACTTCAATAAACTATTTCCTAATGCACTCCACACATTAACAAGGCTCTTTACATCCCTAGTCTATGAACAGAAAGAATTCCCTGGAGGCTTAATTGCAAATGGATTTAGGGTTTCCACAGTTGTCCACTGTTTCCACAGTTATCCACTGTTTCTACTTCTGCAAATTGGGGGTCACAGTTTAAACTCTGGTATCATTTCCTCCTTCAGATTTGGATTTTAGCATTTATAATACTTGGATCACACTGGCTGTGCATACTTCTTCCCTGTGGACTTAGTTGATGCCTCACTTAGATGGCTCCTTGTTTTTGGGAAAACCTTTAAAATCCCAGACACCATTCTCTTTGATAGCCAGGCACCATCAAGTGTCTTCACCACCCTTTGTTATAGCACACCTATCTCCATTATCTCTTCAGGAGGGTGAGCATCAAGCAGGACCATATCATCAGAAGGAACCTTAGATTGGGGCTAGAATTAAGAATGAACTGTACATTTTAAATCAATGAACTGTTTGGAATGGGCACCGTATCAGTAAGCAGTTGTAAAAAAATCTATTTCTGGCATAAGATATGCTTTTCACTTTTAAATTGGCCAATTTATCTCTGGAGGAAAGAGTTAACATAGGTCTCCTTTGAAAGATCTTGCTTTCCTTCTGAAAAGTCCAGCATTTTATTTTAGTAAGTGACTAAAACTCGAAACAAAGCTCACTGCCATCAAGTTGATTCCAAGTCGTAGAGACCCTACAGGGAAGGACAGAACTGCCCCTCTGGGTTTCCAAAAGTCTGACTCTTTTTTGGGAGGAAGGGGACATCACGGCCCTCTGGTGGGAGTAGGAGGCCCAGCCTTGCTCCTGGAGAGCTGCTGCTGGATTTGAACTGCCAGCCCGGTGGGCCGCAGTCCTGCACACAACCATTACGCCACCGGGGCTCAGCCCAAGTCTAACTCTTGACAGGAGTAGAAAGCCTTGTCCTTCTGCCATGGAATAGCTGTGGTTTTAAACTGCTGCCCAAGGAGTAACCATGAGGCCACAAGAGATGAGACCCAAGTTTCTAACCAGCTTTCCTGATAAATACTTCACAGATGTCCTCACTCAACAGCCCCGGCTGCACAGCGGTTACAGTGCTTGGCAGTCACTCTGAAAGAATGATAAGGCAATCTGCCTCTGGAGAGATTTACAACTATGGAAACTCGGTGGGGGCGGATCTTCTGTCTATAAAGTCCCCACACACCAAAACCAACAGCACTGGGAGTTGGCCGGGGAATTCTTGGGCGCTTGTACTTCCTTATCCTGGGATCCACCCCACACACTTTCTTTCAAAACACTGATTTTGCTTTGTTATTCTTCCACTGTAACAAAGCATAGCCCTGATCATAATTACATGCTGGGTCTTCTGAGTCGCTCCTGGGAATGAGCAACTATGGGGGCAATCTTGAGGACTCCCAACACAACCCCACAAACAATCATATACTTAAAAGCCACACCAAAGCTGCCCTCTTTACCACCTCACAGTCACCCTCTACAGGGCTCGATGGCACAGACAGCCTCATCTTTCTTTATGGAGTCAGCCGTCCAACGCTTAACCCACCACGCTACCGGAGCTCCTTAATTATAAAATTAGTACCAGGTCTCTTACAAATCTATATAAAAAGAGCAAATACCCTAGTGAAAAAGTAATAACATTTGGTTGGTATACAAGAATGTACAAAGTATGTTGATCCTCACAAGCGTCAAATGGCATTCATGTTATCATCACTTTCATTTAACAGATACAAAAGTTGAGGGTGTATAATGATTGACCTACAATTGGAAACCCCCACACATCATCTTGTGACTACAGATCACCATTCCCACCTTTTTATTAACATTATAAATACTTATCAGAACTAAACAGGAAAAGGAAATATGAAATAGATTAGATCTACTTACTTATCTCCTTAAATCGACTGTGAATGAAAGAAATGTACTCCACCAAGCATTTAAAATAAAGGTTAAAATATAAAAATTCATCACCCTCAAGTGCAAACAAATCATGGACTACATCTACCATGAATTCAATTCCCACTATTGCTAATACAGTGCTGTTACATAATTCTCAAGGAAAAATTTCAGGTAGATAGTTACAGCTCCATTTTTTAGATGAGATGCTGAAACTTACAAGGTTTACCTACATCAAGCATAGGTCAAAGAGGTCGTACCTTTGAATATATTAAACTACTGACATGCCTCTATGACAGTATAAAACAGAGGCTAAGCAAGTAAACTGTTAGTTTTCTCAATTAAATAACAGAAATTATACATATATGCTTGATAGAATTGATGTATGGATTGTTATAAGAACTGTAGGAGTCCCAATAAAATCTATTTAAAAAGGGCTGAGCCCCGGTGGCGTAGGGGTTGTGCGTGGGACTGCAGCCCACTGGGACAGAGGTTCAATTCCAGCAGTGGGGCTGGCCTCCTACCCCCACCACCAGAAAGCAGTGATGCCCGCCCCCCAAAAAAAAAGTCTTCTTAAAATCCATTTAAAAAACTACAGAAATTATATGTGAGCAGAGAAATCTAAGACTTTTATTAAAAACAAAACTGATAAATAAGTAACATATTAATGACAAAAAAGATTTAGTAACGTCATTAAAAGTTCAATGCACTTGTGGTTTAAAAAAAAGTCAAAAACACATCATGAAAAAAATCATGATTAGATATTTATATATAGTAAAAATGTACTAAGTCAGTGCAATGTAATAAAGAGAAAGAAAAAGTTATTAGTAACAAAGAAATAATATTCTGATACTAACTTACCATTCTTCTTTTATACTGTCAACATTATCGACTTCTTTCATTCTTTGTTTCCTTACTGTAAAATATAAAAGAAACCTAAAGTTATCAACCTAGTCCTTAAAAAAGTTAATTTCTATATGATTATATCAGTATTCTTAAAAATGTTATCATTACAAAGCCTTCAGTAAAACCAAAGGAACTTGGGCACAACACTCCCATCCTAACCAAAAGGCAGCTGGAATCTCCCAGCGTATTCCGAGGCAGAGGGTGTGCAGTCTGTGCCCATTCGCATCCAGTGGGGGAGTCTGACAGGTAGCTCTCTACTCTCTCCCTACAGGGAGGTTATGAGCTAGAACTGATTTGCTGGTAACCAGTTTTGGTTGTCTTGAAGGGTAGCTTTAAAAGGGTCTTGGGAACAAATGATCAAACTCAAATCTGTTATTTTCTTTTTTTGTTTGTTTGGGAGTAGGAGGCCCAGCGTTTGCTCCTGAGGAGCCGCTGCTGGAATTGAACCTCCATCCCAGTGGGCCACAGTCCTGCGCACACCCACTACGCCACCAGGGTGCAGCCAAAATCTGTTATTTTCATCTACAAAGTAAAGCAATGGTAAAAGATGACATTTGGAGTTTGATAATTTTCTAGCAAAGTCAGACTTCCTAACAGTCATAGTGAAAAAAATTAATGCATCTTTTGGTTGAGCAGCAAATAAAATAATCTCATGCAACCTCCACTAAGTAACAAAATACCAAAGCAATATAAACCTATTTTTTTTTGTTTTTGTTTTGTTTTTTGGGGGGCATCACTGCTCTCTGGTGGTGGAAGTAGGAGGCCCAGCCCCACTGCTGGAATTGAACCTCCGTCCCAGTGGGCCGCAGTCCCGCGCACCACCACTACGCCACCGGGGCTCAGCCCTACAAACCTATTTTTCAAACTTTTTCTCCATTCTTAAAATATTTAGAAAGCAAAGTGACCGGGCTGAGCCCCAGTGGTGTAGTATTGTGTGTGGGACTGTGGCCCAAGGGTTTGGCGATTCAAATCCAGCGGCAGCTCTCCAGGAGCAAGGCTAGCCTCCCACTCCCACCAGAGGGTAGTGATGTCCCCCTAAAAAACAAAAACAGGCTGAGCCCCGGTGGCGTAGTGGTTGTGTGCGGGACTGCGGCCCACTGGGATGGAGGTTCAATTCCAGCTCACAGGAGCAAAGGCTGGGCCTCCTACTCCCACCACCGGAGGGCAGTGATGCCTAATTTAAAAAAAATGTTAAAACAAAGGAAATGAAAAAACACAAACAAAAAAAACCCCAAAAATGAAAGGCTAATATGAGCATATGAAAAGGATTTAAAAGACAGAAGAGAAAAGCTATAACAATCAACATCAGGAAACAGAAAAAAGCCCTAACTATGAAAAAAAAGTCCATTCTCACCCATGAGAGAAATGTCATAAAGCAAGATACCCCCTTTTAAAAATTTTTTTAATTTTTAAGATACCCTTTAGAATCTACAGTAAGAAATCATTTTCATCTATCAGATTGGAAAAAAAAGTTTACATCTAGCAACACATTTTAATGCTCTATGGGGAAAGTCTCATGCATTTTTGGTGGGGGCATAGATAGTACAACTCAGCGAAAAGAATTTGACATGCTTACCAGCAAGCTCCAATACTTATCAGTTTGTCCTACTATGGTAGCCTGTGTGCTGTGACGCAGAAGGTGAAGTCAACATTTCAAGTACCAAAGGGAGCAAGTTTCAGGAGCGCGTTTGGACTGAAAACAGACTAGGGAGAAGGAACCGGCTAGGCACTTCAAAAGGAGGAGCCACTGAAACCTCCTGGATAGCATCAACCACTACTGAGCAGCAGCAGATATCACCAGATGAGCCCCTCGGACCTGACGGTACTCGAGATAAACTGAGCAAGAGCTGCCTTCTCAAAGTACAGCTGACCAAAACATACAGACCACAGTATGAACCACAGTGAAGTGGATGGACGAAGCCGGCAGGAGTAAAGCCTTTGGGACCTTCACTTACTGATGGGCCTGAGTCAAGATTAGAGAAAAACAGCTGTAAGCTTCATTTACTACCTGGAACTTGGAAAGTATGAAGGATGAATCTAGAAGAGCTGGTAGTCATTAAAATTGAAATGGGGCTGAGC
>PVJH01036575.1:6641-18792 GCA_004026705.1 Nesogale talazaci | reverse complement strand
CAAGGGTCTCAAGCAGCTCTACTATCAGAGAGACATCATTGTCATCTTGATTATGCTGAACCAAACTTGGTACTTGATTGACCCAACCTGAATTTGTTCCAGGAACCGGCATCTCTTGCTTGTTCTATGACAAAAAAATATCTTCCCTGACTTTTTAAATATTGATGGTGGTATTTTCTCTCTTACTCATTATTTGTATATTTATCTTTATATTATTATTATTTTATCCTTAGAACTCGATTTCATTTTTGTTTTGTATTGTTTCTGTTGGGCTCCCCCGTCTGTGAAGCACAGAAGGAGTGGATGCATAGGAATAATAATTGATGCAAGGGTTTTTAGGGGATGTGCGCATGTCTAGGGTGGGAGATAGGAAGGGTGAGGGGATTTGGGCAGTAAACAATGAATATGGGAGGGGAGAGGGAGCACTAGCCATGATTATGATTATGCATTCATCTTAAAGGCGTTTTAACTATGGGGGGAGGGGAGAAAATGTTCTAGAATTGATTGTGGCCATGACTGTACAGTTCTTCTTGATATGATTAATGATTGAATTGTGTGATCTGTGGGTGTGTGCCAATGAAACTAAAAGAAAGGAATTTCTGGAAAGCTGAAATAGACAAGGAAAACCCTCCCCTAGAGCCACATCTGAATTTGCACTTTTAGCTGCTGAACTGTGGGAACCCAAAAGTCTATCCTTTAAAGCCATTCCCTTGTCCTAGTTCTGATAGCAGCACCAGGAAGCTAAGACAGATCTCCAGGAGAGTCCTGACAAGTCTTCCCATGGGTACTGAGTGCTGGGGGAACTCCTCTGGCCCACCTGCCAACAGGTGCCCTGAGGTTGGACCAAGAGCAGCCGCCGCTAAACAAAGAGGCCCCTGCCTCTGCCCCTGAAGCAAGAGGACCACGGAAGGAAAATCAAAGACACTTTTCCCTGGCAGGTTTTAAAGCCGTGGGTGAGACCTAAGAATTGGTGAGAACAGCTTTAAGCTGGATGTGAGATTTACGTCTTAAATTGAACTGAACTGAACTGAACTGAACTGGGTTTTTTCCCCCATGCCTGAAAGTGACCAGAAAGCTATTAAGTCTGCTCAAGTCAGTCTTCAGGGGCAGATAAGAGAGATTCTACATAACATGATGGATCACCGGAGCAGAGGTAAAAGGAAGATGAAGCTGTTCCTGGTCTCGCTTTTGAAGTCCTCGTGTGTGTATGTGTGTGTGTGTGTGCTTTTTTTTCATATCCTCAAAAGAGTTCTAGAAAGTTACAAAAGAAAATAGAAGTGGAAGGGGGCAGCAGAAAAAAGAAAATAAAATTGGATCTTTCTGGAGGAAGTGGAGGAGAAAAACAGAGACATTTATATTTCAGGGCTTACTCTCCTGTGTTACTGACATCACCCTTGGATGGAGAAAAACAGTTAATATCCTTGTGTGTCAGACAGGGTTCTTAAAGAAACAAAACCAGGACAGTAATAATTATATATATATATATATATATATATATATATATATATATATAACATAAGAAATAAACAATTAACTAATCTATAGAGCAGTGCAAATAGCTCTGTGCAACTCACTTGCGTGAGACAGCTAGTAGATGGGCAGTCCTTCAAGTCTTGAGGGCCGCCGAGTAGTCCTCTGTAGAGCAATTCAGGCTATGCGGCCACAGGCAGCAAACAGCAAAGCAGGTCACCAACAGTCAGCCAGATGACAGAGTTCAATGGTCCCCACCTCAAGGGATGGATATTCCAGGAGCGTGGTGAAGCAGGGCTTGAAGGAACCTCAACTCACAGAAACACAGTCCACCGATTAGGTGTCCCACGGGTAGTGCAGCTTGGAGATCGAGGCACAGGACAAAAAAGGCAACAGGCTGGTCTGAAAATCCAAGAGAAAGAGAAAAAGGGCGGGGTTCCTGAGCCATTTCTATCTCCGTCCTTCAATTGATCTTACAGTGTGTTCATGGGCCATGTTGTCACAACAAACCTACCTACCTTCTTTGGCCATGCTGGCACAACAAGCCGACCTATCTCACCTTGCTTGCTAACCAAAAGGTTGGTGGTTTGAGCCCACCAGAAGTGATTGGAGAAAAGTCTAATGCTCAACTCCCCAAATCAACAGGCCTGAAAACCCTTTGGAAGGATGGTCCTGTTCTTACACACATAGCATCAAATTGGCTTCAGTTTGTTTACATTATTCAAATATTGAATAACTAGGTTGTAGGTCTTATATGATTTTTTTGTCTTACACAATTTTAGCTGGTGTGTATTTCTTATAGAATGCACAGAACTTTCTAAAAATGTGGGTGTGTTAACCAAATGTCAGCCCAGATGCCTGCCTTCTCCTGCTCAACAAAGTTCTCAGAGAAGGGGTATGTAGAGGAACAGGAATACGCTGTTCAACCAACCGACCGACCGAAGTCGGTCAACCAACCGACTTCACAGAGAGAAAAACATGTCCTTAATTGTTGTGTGTGTGGATTTCCATGGTATAAACACTCCCACCATAGTTGATGTCATGCTGCCAACATTGTAACAACTCATTTGCAAAATTACTGGATCTGTAACCATTTGACAACAACCTCACCTGATTGCAAGATCCTTAACAATGCACCTAAGCCAGCACCAGCACACCAGAAAAGATTGAGTGGCTGGGGCCTCTTCCCTGGAAGCTCATTTCCAAATAAAACCCACTGCCCTGGACTCTGTTAATTACCCAGCTGCTGACTGGCAGGCCAGCCCCTGCTCTGCAATAATGAAGGGCCACCAGTTTCAAGAGCAGACTGTCAGAGCTTTCCGGCAGGCCAACCCTCTGACCCTAACAAGCTATTCATTTGGGTCAAGTGGAAGGTTCTGGGAGGGTTATGAGGACAGAATCTGGCAGAGGGGCGTATTGGAAGAGACAGACGACCCTGCAAAACCAAAATGAAGACATCAGTGACCTTTTGCAGATGTAAAGGCCCTGCCAGAGCAAGGATGAGAAAACTGCTGGAAATTCACAAAGCTAAATGTTGTACTTCAGCATGCTACTGTCTAACAGTGATAGTCATCGTGACTTTAATAACTAGAAGCTATTGAATGCTTACTCTGCTTTCTGGGTTGACAAGCCAGCTTGTTGCCCCCTA
The DNA here is from genome assembly GCA_004026705.1 of Nesogale talazaci. NCBI lineage: Eukaryota > Metazoa > Chordata > Mammalia > Afrosoricida > Tenrecidae > Nesogale > Nesogale talazaci. The sequence continues at coordinate 15,674 of PVJH01036575.1, read as the reverse complement.
TTCAATATTCAATAATGAGTCAAAGAGACCTCATATGTGTCTGAGAAAGACTGAACCCCGCCAGATTTTCAGTGGCTGGTTTTTCAGACGTAGATAGCCAGGCCTTTCCTCCAAGGTGCTTCTGCATGGACTCAAAGAGCCTATCTTTTGGTTAACACCGAGAACATTAATCGTTCACAACACCAGGGACTCCTGTGTATTGTGCTTGTTGTTGTTACATGCTGTGGGGTCTACTTTCAACTCAACAACCTGTGTGAGTCCGGGTTAACTAAAGAAACAAATCCAGAGACACTCATACGTGTGTAATAGAACTTTATATCAAAGAGTAATTGTCTATTAAGAAAATATCCCAGCCCAGTCCAGACCAAGTCCATAAATCTGATATTAACTCATATGTCTCATACCAGCCTATAAATTCCTCTTCAGACTCCACCCCTTCCTCAAGTTGAAAGTAGATTATGTAACTGCCACACAACCCAATGTGACAAAAGATTACTGTCCCATAGTTGGACTGTTAGTTGCAAGGTCAATGGTTCAACCCCACCAGCTGGTCCTCAAGAGAGAGCTGAGATTACCTCCTTCTGTAAATATTTAATCACTATGAGTCAAAAATAACTCAATGGCAGTGGTTTCATCTGTATGGAATCAGATTGTTGACTCTTCTCTCCCACAGAGCCACTGGGTGGATTTGAACCCCCAGCCTTTGGTTAGTACCTGAGCACTCAGCCATTGTGCCATCATAACACTCTATAATAGGAACAGAAATTGGAGGGCTTCAAAAATCAGGAAAGTAAGGGCAACTGCAGGAGGAAATTAACAAGTCACGTATTAAGTACCAAGTGTGCAACAGGTAGCAGAAGTCTGGGGAAACCACTCAGACAGAGGTCAGTCTGTTGAAACAAGGAAGATCAGGCCACAAGAGTCGGGCTGACCTGGGTTTGAATCTTCACTCTACCCCTGTGTGACCCTGGAAAGGTCATTTCTGAACCTCTGCCCCTGTGTTTAAACGAGGTATCATGCCAAATCCCTTTCAGAATGAACCAGAGATAGCCAATGTAAAGAACCTCGTCTGCTGAGAAGGCTCAACAATCTGATTACATCTCAAAGACAAATAGACACTTAATGAAGGATAACCAGGTGGGAAAGGCTCCACATGACTGAGATCCCACAAGCACAGCTGATCAGGAGGGGGAAGAAGCTGGGTGGTTACTTCAAAGGGCTCTGGCAGAAGGTGAGTTCCTTAGAGAAGACATGGCAGTGTCGCTTACCAGCACTGAGTACCATCGATGCCCAGGTTTGGGCACCTGACAGGAATGAGACCCAGATCTGGCCTCTTGAGAGAATGAGGAAAGAAGAGATCCCCAACAGGCCTCTCTGGAGTCGAAATGTTGTTGCTGCTGCTGCTCTTGGTGTTAGGTGACCTCTGTCAGCGCTGACTCCTCTCAAGCCTGTATAGGAAAACCGAATGAAACACAGTCTGACCCAGTGCCATCCTCACAATGGCTGCATGACTGCACCTATTGTTGCAACACTGTGTCCATCCGTCTTATTAAAGGTCTTCCTGCTTTCTCCATGACCCTCAACTTTACCAAGAATGATGGCCTTCTCCAGGGCTTGATGCTTCCTGATAACATGTCCCAAGTACCTGAGGCAAAGTCTCACCTTCCAGCTTCGAGGGAGCATCTGTCTGTCCTTCCTCCACGGCAGATTAATCCATGCTTCTGGTGGCCCATGCTGTGTGTTCATCATTCTTCATGAGTAGCCGAACTCAGATGTGCCGATTCTTCTCTGGACTCCCTTGTTCACTGATCAGGTTTCACATTCAGGGGAGGTGATTAAAAATGCCACAAGTTGGGTCAGGCATGCTTGAGTCATCAAAGTGACCCATGTGCTTTTTATAAAGATTTTTAAAGTGCTTTGTTGTTGGTGGTGGTGGTGGTGGTCATTTTGGATTGGGGACTGGAAGGGGTGTTTGTTTGTTTGTTTGTTTGTTTGTTTTGCACCAATAGCAGCAGAGTTGCCCCCATGCAATACATCTTTTGCCTTCTTGGCTATTGTTTCCATAGGTGTTGGAAGGACAGTTACACAGTAAGAGCCCCCAGTATTCTACCCATAAGTCCCCAAATTTATTTAGCCTTCTACCCCTTTTACAAAAAAAAAAAAAATTCCTCAGGACCTCCGCCCCCAGCTAATAAAAACCTTTTTTTAAACACTGTAGCCCATAATTCCAGATAAGTGAAGGTATCTGCTTTTGCAATGCCCCCCCCTCCATCAATACAGTACCCCTGGGGGTGATAACACCCAGTTTGAGAAACACCGATTCCTAGCCAAGGAATCTCCCTAGATTCACTTCTGATTTTTGAGTATGTCAAAGCTAAGCAAAAATGATTACTATCGTCAGAGCCTTCCGACACCTCTGTTACTCACTCTTTACCCCAGGGTCCAGAGCTTTATGGATTTCAAGCTATTCATATTATACCCACCACTGCCCTGGTGGTGTAGTGGTTACTTGTCAGGTTCCCATTCTCAAGGCTGGCGGTTTGAAACCACCGGCCTCTCCCAAGGAGAAAGATAGAGCTTTCTACTCCTGTAAGCAATGAGTCTCTGAAACCCGCAAAGGCAGTTCTACCCTGCTCTGTAAGGACCACTATTACTCTGTGTGGCAGCCCCCTCATCTGGTGTCAATTTTAAGATGAAGAGTGGAGGGGTGGAGTCTAGCCTGTCAATCTGGAGATAGCCAATGGGACCTCAGTGTGGGCGTGGCCTTCTCCTCTGAGAATTCTGGGAAATGTGGCAATTCCTTCTTGGAGACCTAGATACTCTCTCTCTTGGTTCACCTCCTTGGAGTCTTTCTGCTGACCACACGCACTCCCTGAGAGACTCAACTGACAAGGCTGGCTCCCGGCAAGACATCCCTGAGGAGAAGTCAAATGAACCTATCCGGATGCAGCAAGAAAACTGAACCTAGAGAAGTCAGTCACATGGAGACTCCTGCCAGGGCTGAGATGCTTATAGCACCCTTGGATCCAATGAGTTTCTACCCACTGCCTTGTGATCGTCCTGCATTCAGCATCATTGCATGTGTTTCATGAGTCTGAAGAAGACTTTATAGACTGGTATTGGACATATGGGCTAATATGGGCTAATTGTGGGCTTGGACTGGAGTGGGTTGGGATCCTTTCTCAATGTTCCATTCCTGTTATATACAAACCTCTCCCTTATGTACAGTTGAGTGTCTGTGAATTTGTTTCTCTGGTCTACCGGACTAACCCAGTCAGTAATGACTCAAAGGCAGTGAGTGAGAGCCCAACCTCTAAGGGTCAATGCCTAAGGATTGTCAGGATCTCTAGTTCTCTCTTCATCAAAAGTTACTCACTACGACCTTATCCCTGCTCTCCGGAAAGCAGCAATTAGAAATGGGTCCGTCACTGTGGCAGACACGATGGATTCTGACTTGCCGCCTCTCACAAAGGCTTCTCTGGCAGGTAGACGCTTTCTGACAGCGAGATCAAAGGGGACGTGTACTAGGAAGTTCCTGGAACATCATTTGCTTTCCTGGTAAAAGTAGCAGAAGTAACCGGTATCACTCCCTTCCCTCTCCCTGCCGCAGATAATTATGTAATGCCACAAGCTGACAATCTTTAGGATGAAAGGAAAAGATCTTACAATGATAAAGGAGCCAGCATTTTAGATGATGCTGTTGAGAAGACAGCAGCACAGAGATGGTTTGTTTGCAAGCATCAAGGCTTTTATGTTGAGAACCAATGTCAGTGGGTATCCCTTTTCTTCCATTGAAAGCATTTCCATCGATACGGTTGCATAGACCAGTGATGGAAGCACAGCATGTTCTCACATGAGGGGCTTAGCTTAGTGTGACCACCTCACCCTGGTTTGCCGAAGCCATCCTGGGTGCTGGCACTGGAGGGCTGTGTGTCAAGCTGAGTGCGGTGGCCACCCTGCTTACAGATATTCTCAGATCCTTGATGAAAGCCTGACATCTACAGAAGAAAGAGAACCCAGGGAGTGACCAAGCCTGAGCCGACAACCAGATTACCAACTCTACATTCAGGGCTCTGGAGTCTTGCAAATGTATGTAAATGTGTTATCCTTCCCTGAAAACAAAATTACCCAAATTACCTCCTTTCCGTTGAAAGCATGTTAACTCCCGGTGACTCCTAATTAGTACCTACTTCATCCTGGTGTACAAGATGTAGCTCTGCACAGACTGCTGCACGTAGACAAGGGAGTCAAAGCTGTGTCGGTCGGCAAAGTCCCCTAGAGAGAAGACGGGCTCTCAAAGGCCACCTCTGGGCTTCCAGAACGGGCTAGGCTGGCCCAAGCTAGTAGTTGTGATGTGTTGTGGTGCTTCATGGCGAGAGGCTGCCAGGTGAGCCCGCGTTCATGTAGAGTAATAGTCGCAGGAGATGGCACAAGGCAGGTGAGGGGACTATGAATCAGCCCTCCGCTCTCCGCGGTGCCAGCCTCAACAAACACTTCTTGGGTTGATGGTGAGTTGAATTCTGGGGCCAGTGACTTCACTTACTTCCAGTGAGGTAGATGTAATTGCCTGATGCCCATTGTCTAGATGAAAACACGACACCCAGTTTGAGACTGGGTTTCTCGGCCTGCCCTCCCTCTTCTGTCTCTTTCACACGCACTCTTTGGGGCCATCTCTCCTCTCAGAATCTCTCTCATGACTCCCATGTGACGATCTGGTTTCTCACCTTGAGTCTTGTTGACACAGGATAGCTGCTGGCTCTGACTACAGGTTGTACCGTGTCCCTCTGAGGTCAACCAGGAGGATGACGCTGGGCTCTTTGCATGCCCTTGAGTCCCTTTGACCCCTAATGGTCCCACGGAGAGAGCTGGGCTATCCCCTCAGGTTTTCTAGGCTGTAATTCTGAAGTGGTAGAGTGATTGCTAACCCCATGTCAGCAATTCGAAACCACGAGTCACCTGGGATCGTTAAAAACCTCCAATATGCAGAGAACATAACTGTGTGTGCTGAATGTGAGGAGGACTGGAAACATTTGCTGATGAAGATCAAGGATGGCAGATTTCATTATCGATTGCAGCTCAATGTCAGGAAAAACAAAATCCTCACAACTAGGCCAATAGGTATCATGATAAATGGAGAGGGAAAACAATGAAGTTGGCCTTTCCTCTAGTTCTCAAATGCTTCCTCCTATCCACTATCATGATCCCAATTCTACCACACAAATCCAGCTGGACCAGTGGATGTACACTGGAGTCAGAAACATGGGGAATTTACGATAGATGATCCCTCAGGACCAGCGGTGGGAGTGGTGATACTGGGAGGGCGGAGAGATGGTGGAGTAGAAAGGGGGAACCAAGTTCAGGGATCTACATATGACCTTCTCTCTGGGGCACAGACAACGGTGAAGTGAGTGAAGGTGCACATTGGGCAGTGTACAACATGAAAAAGTAATAACAATTTGTAAATTATTAAGAGTTCCTGGGGGACAGGGAGGAGAGAGGGAAGAGAAATATGGGAAACTGGTACTGGGGGCCTAACTGGAAGGAGGATATTTTGAGAGTGATGATGGCAACAAGTGTGCAAATGTGGCCTGCATACAATTGATGTATATATGGATCATGATGGGAGTTGTATGAGCCCCAATAAAGTGAGTCATTAAAAAAAGGGGGGAGGGGAAAAGAGGAGCTTATACCATGGGCTCAAGTGGAGAATATTTGGAAATGAAGATGGCAACATGTGTACAAATATGCTTGATACAGATGATGCATGGAATGTTATAAGAGCTGTAAGAGCCCCCAATGAAATCATTGGGGGAAAAATGAAGTTGCCAAAGAGTTCATCTTGTGTGGATCCAAAATCAGTGCTCGTGGAAGTAGTAGTCAAGAGATAAAACGACCAGCCACTGAGTATGTCTACTGTATGGGGATTCCTAATGTACAAGACCTCTTTAGAGGACTGGAACTCAAGGGGTTACTTCAAGGATGAAAAAGCGTCTGACCCAAGCCAGGGTATTTTCAATTGCCTCGTATGCATGTGAAAGTTGGACGTTGAATAAAGAAGAAGAACGGATACATTTGTGAATGATAATAGAGGCAAAGACTGTTGAAAGTACCAGGGACTGCCCAAAGAATCAACAACTCTGTCTCAGAGGAAGCACAGGCAGAATGCTCCTTCAAGACAAGAACAGCAAGACTTCGTCTCACATCCTCTGGAAAGAGAGTCAGAAGAGGCCAGTCCCTGGAGAAGGACATCCTGTTTGGTAAAGCAGAGGAGCAGTGAACAAGAGGATGGCCGTTGGCAAGATGGGTTGACACAGGGGCTGCGACAATGAACAAACGAGCCAGGCTCTGTGGGGAGGACTCGGAAGCGGGCAGTGCTTCATTCTGTGGGACAGAGGGATCACCTTGACGGCCCCTCACAACAACAGCAGCTCAGAAGGTGGAAGAGCGGAGGGTAGAACTTAGCCCTGTTCTGAGAGAGAAGAGCCAGGGGCGGGAGCCTGAGGACCCCGGGCATGCCACCGCCTTGATTCGGGAGACGCGGGGCCACCAGAGCAGCAGCAGAACCAAGACCCAGGCCCCAAAACAGAGCAGGGGAAGCTGAGCCTTCTGGCTGGGTGACATGCCCTCCAGTATTTCTTGTCAGTCCTACAAGAGCTTTGTAACACTGCACGAGCAGGGCAGAGGCGAAGGGGCCATGTCTCTGAGCGGTCCGAGACCAGAAAGAGGCCTGCCTGATAGGAGGGCTGAGCAAACGCTATCCTCTCTAAATCATTGTCTCCTGGGCTTTTGTAACCTGCTGCCCTCCTTATCAAGCCCCACAATCCTGAGTAATTTCAGGGAGGTCGGGGTAGTAGTTAACTCCAGGGGGAAAGGAGAGTCAGATGGGCTGGCTGGGACGTGTCTGACCTCAGCCTCCTACAAACTTGCCTAGGGTGGGACTGATGTGGAGTGTGAGGTTCTTTCCTCCTTAAAGAACAGAAGGGGTCAGATACCACCTCCACATCATGCTCTTGATCTTTTTATTTTCACGCCAGCAAGCTTGCCTGTTAGTCACCTGACTGCAAGGGGCAGGCATATCCAGGAACCACCTCCTATAGCTGGCTCGACTGGCAGCTCTGGCCAGCAGGTGGCAGCTGGGCATCACAGAAGCTGGTGTGAGAAGTGGACACTAGCGGACAAGCGAGGCTGCAGCAGGAAGTGGGGGCAGAAGCTTGGGTAGGAAACAAAGAGAAGAGGGGAGAGCTGAAATCGAGGCCCCCGGGAGGAGAGGCAGGAGGGGCAGGAGGGGCAGGAGGGTGCCAGTCCCGAGACCTTGTCAGGCACAGGCACTGGCACTGGCCGTCTTCTGCTATTTGGTTTACTTAGAACAACCCATCTCATTTCTTTGAGCTTTATAGTTCCTTCCCTGCTCTTGGAAGTTAACGAGGATTACATACTTGACATGGTTGTTATGGAGATCACATAAAAATATATGCGCTTGATGACTAACTATGTGACTGAGTCCCACTCTAAGCAGTGACTGGAGAGCTGTTGAAAATGCCCAAGGCCAGAGGCATATCAGAGAGGAAACGGAGCAGCTGGGTTTAGAAACAACAGTGCGTGTGTCTTTTCTTATCTCCCATCTTATCCCAGGCAAGGGCAGGCTTTTCCTCTCTAGGAGACGAGCTGCTGGATAGACCAGGACCCCTCTTCCTTGGCAGAGCTAGTCTGCTCACGACAAGACAGAGAAGGACTCCTTGGTGGACAAGAGGCACTGGACAGAAAGAAGGTAGCAGAGAGGGCGTTAACCACCTGTTTCTTCACACTAGAGATCCACAATGAACTGGGGGGACCAAGTTGCTGAAGACTTGACACCATCTGGGCAACAGAGAACTTAATGGACAGCATGGGCATTAGAAGGCCCAGCTCATCCCCTTAAGACCTCAGGGTTCTGGAGAATATGCTTGAAAATGGCAGGGTCTTCCTCGAAGATTATGGGCAGGATGGGTGGACTTTGATGGTACTCAATGACTTGCACTCAAATTCCTCATTCTGTTCCCCTTGATTCTTCTCCAGTGAGCCCACTCCCAGCCCCCAACTGAACTCCTCCATCCACTTGTGTGCACTGAATCCTAGAGTGGACCACATACTTTCTCGGACTTGGGGCCTGCGGGGAGACATGGGAAAGAGTCAGGCAATGGCGATAGCAGGCAGAGGAAACCAGCCTCGTCATCTTTTGTTATCAGCCGCTATACACCGAGCTCACTCTGGGGCTGGCTCTGGGCTCACGCTAGGGACAGCCAGACTAGCTAAGGACACTGGCTAAATAATCACATGTGTAGCAGACAGGAGGTGGTCTCTGAGCTGAAAATTGAAATCAGAAAAGACAAGAGGGACGTTGTGTTCAAACAGACGGCTGGTGGGGTGGGGGGGCAGGAGAAGCCACAGATGGGGCACCGAAGTGGTTGAAGCAGAAATTGGCTGAAGATTGCGTTGCTGTGTGGTGTGAAAAAACAGACGCACTTGGCTGGTCATGAGTGGTTTGGACGTTCAAGGTTGCCCAGAGGTGCCTCAGAAGAAAGGCCTGGTGATTGACTTTTGAACAATCAAGCCCTGAAAACCCTATGGGACACAGGCCAGCTGTGATGCACCTGAGGTCCCTAAGAGTCAGAACCAGCTCCGTGGTCTCCGCTGGTTTAAAGAGTGCTAAGGTTGGAGAGGAGCGTGCAGGTCCTCGGAGGGCAGGTGTAGGCACCTGAGTTTCCCTGGAGGTCCCCGGATTGCTGCTAGGCCCCCAGTTTGGTTGGCTGCCTTCTTCCTGCTCTCAAATGCTTTCTTCCTTCCCTTGCCTCCTCCCCTACCATTAGACCAGGCACTAAAATCCCTGTTATGAAGCATCAATCTGACTGAGAGTAGACCGGCTCTCTCCCTGAGGCCTGAGCACGTCCTTCTGCATCCAGTAGGCAGAGGCGAGATCCTAGAAGAGGACTCCCAGCTCCCCCCCCCCTCTTCCCTGGCCTTCACATTCCAATCTCTCCCCCCCGCCCCCCGCTG
>PVJH01036574.1:0-18619 GCA_004026705.1 Nesogale talazaci | reverse complement strand
TCTCCACCACAACTCAATTGTTCTTTATACAGCTTTTAATGAGATTCCGCCCAGTGTCACAGCAGTACTTATGTAATTACTCCATATAGCTCTGCCAGCAAAGAGGGGATGGAATCTCCTTATCAGAGTACTGCAAACCAGGAACACCTCAGCAAACTGCCTCTGCGGGTGCACTGCTGCACTCCAAAGAGTCTGGGAGTGTGGCCACCATGCAGAGGCAACGCTTGGGGGACTAGTGCGTTTGGACTGCAGACTGGCTCCAGGACTGCAGACAAAGACTGCACTTGCTTGACATTTCTCAAGAAAATAATAGACAAAGAATGAAAGTCTGCAGCTTCTGACCTGGGCCTTCTCTAACCGGAATGGCCGATGGAATCCATATGGTCAGTTTGCAGTCATCCTACTGAGCTGCAGCCCGCGTCTGAGGCTGGGACCATCCTTCAGGGAGGGTACCCAGCAAGAGGAGAATGGAGAACAAAAAACAGTTTCTTTGGCTCCGTGAGGAAAACTTTTAAGTCAGTAGAAAGCAGAAATAAAGAGAGGGAGGAAAAATGGGCAGCTGAGAAAGGTTGCACTAGTCTTAGGAAGTTATATATGTCAGGAAGATGGGCCTCTATTCTCCAAAGTGGGACTGGTGGGGTGATTTCCGCAAAAACCAAGCGCTAGACCTTGGGGGGGAAAACCCTTGGAGACTGTGTCCTATGGCTCTTCTCTACCTGCAATTCTGACTCAGGTTGTAAGAGAGGAGGCACCAGGCTGATGCTAAATGCAGTACAGCATCTGAGAGCATGGTCCAAGGGCTTCACCACTGGATGCGGGAACCCTGTCAGGAGGACAGAGCAAGACAAGGACCTCTCTTGTTTCTCTTGTTCTACTACGAGGTTCTATAAACTCTCCCAGGAAAGCCAGACTCCATAGAATCTCGCAAGGTTGACCAAAGAAGCAGGGCAGGATCCCCACACAACCAAGACCTGCAAAGTGGCTTCTGATAGACTCCCCAGCCTCTGGGCAAGTGAGGCTGATCATGAGGGGGGTGATGGGGAGCGAGGAAAATTAGGAAGTCAATGTCACTCCTACACCACAAACAAACGAAGATCAACAGTAAGACGTGGTCCTGGTTCATCATCCATGGACAGACAAAGATGAGATTCCGACCCCAATACAGGCTCTAGTCTAGAGATTAGACCCTTCTAGCAGGAAGACTTCACTCATCAACACCACATTGCTCACTAAGCCTTGAAGATCTTTCCTTGTTCCTGAATTCTCAGCCCTGAATAAACTTCCCACTTCTCACCTACTTCCCATCGCCAACTGCCTCCAACCAGTGACACAATAGTAACCTCACACCTTTGCTATAATTTACACTCTTTGTGTGAACAGACAGGCTGCTTAGCAAGCTTGCACGTTGTACCTTTCATTAGTTACACTCAGGCGTGTTAATAGTAAAGACTTTCCTAATAATAATTCCAAACACATTTGTAACCCTTCAAAGGCTGTTCTCAGTTATGAGGTGATTTTATAGCCTCAGACACAAAAGCCAAGGAGATCAGTAGAATGGCTACACTTAGTGTTTTACAAATGAGGGGCATATAATTAAGTGACTTGCCTAAAGATCATGGGGGTGGTTGGAAGTAGTAGTCCCCAGGTTTCTAGGCCAGTGCTCAGACTATGAAAATCCTCTGTGCTACTTGGGGGGAATGAGATTTTTTTAAAATTAAAAAAGTTTTTTTTTTTTTTAAATTCGACACATTATGGGAAGAAAGCTCCTTGGCCAAGGCTTGTCAGTGCTCTCTTTAGCAAGTCAACAGCTTAAGAACGTCTGATTTCTTCCTGCTCAGAGGACTGGCATGGAACCACCTAGGACGGACATTGTTTTAGGTCAAAGACTCCTCTGTCCATAAGCTTTCCCTGGAGATAGGCAACATGAGACAATAACCCAAATATTAGAATTAGATTTGATCTATGTGCGTCCTCACCCTGAGAAAAATTTGTGAGTCGGAGGAAACCCTATCATTTGTGACCTTTGAAAAGTAGGTTGTCAAGCCTCTGTCCTGAGTCACCCCTGGCTAGACTCGAACCTTTAGCTTTTTCACCAGCAGTTGAGTGCTTTATCATTGGCACCAGCCGAGGACTTTATGGGGGCCAAAGTAAGACAAGTAATATTAAAGGGCCTCAACCCTTGCAAATGGGGTGGATTTTTTGATGCGATGCCCAAATTTGAAGTTGACCCCGTGTGTGGCTTAACCTGATTTGCCATATCTGAACAACAATCATGACATTTCACTTAGCATTAAGCAGCATCTCTTTCTACAGAGCGGGGCACTTGCCACATTCATCTTCTCTTGACTGAGTGGAATAGTCTTGTCTAGCAGGGAATGACTTCATTGAATCCGACTCTCTCCTCCATCTTATTTCCCACCATCGAGCAAAGCTGGCAACGATATCTCTTTCTTCAAGAAATCTTCCCTGACTCCAATTAGATATGGTATTTCCTACCTTTAAATCCCCAAATTCATGTGCTTCAGGCATTTGTGCAGAAGTCTCATGCCCCCATACTTTTTTTTGTTTTTGTTTTTTTTTTACATTATGTTCCTTAAAGGTAGGGACTGTGTCCCACCTGTTGCTTACGGGTTTCAGGGTTTGGCAGTAAAGCCTTGACCTTGATGAGTGCTCTGTAAAACTGGTTACAGCTGGGATTATCTCCCCCCGAATCTCTGGGTGGGGCCTCTCACAGTTGCGCGCGTCATGTCGATTCTGGCTCAAAGGGATCCCGGAGGGGAGAGTGTAAGTGCCCCACAGGGTTTCTAGGCGGTGATCTTTGCAGGGAACACTACCAGGCCTTTGCTTCCCCCGAGCCCCAGGTGGGTTCACACCACCAATCTTTTAGTTTGTCGTGCAGCACTTCACTCTTGCATCATTAAGGCTCCTCCTCTTACAGTCCTCCCTCAGGAGTCTCCCAGGCAGTCCTGACCACAGTGAGCATTCACTTGGATGGGAATAATGAAGCAGAAGCACATCCTTGCTCTAGAAGGCGTGTGGTGCACGGGGAGAACAAACTGACGCGCCCCCCCCCCCACCACCCCCCTGCAAGGTAAGCTGGTTGCTGAAGTTCCATCTGATTCCCAAACGCTGTACTTCTGACATTTTGACTACATGAAAACAAGAGATTCATGAATTAATGAAAAGGGATGTGGGCACACTGTAGGCCTACAAAAATATTCTACTAAATATTTAGGAATGAGGTCATTTAAGATACTATGTGAACTATGAAAAGACCATTTCCCAGATAAAGTAGGGTATGCCTAATAATCTAGTTTAGGAAATGTCTTTGAAGGAGAAAAACAAATGGTTAGGATTATAGCTGCTGAGCAAACCAGACCAAGAGCATAAAAAGGCAATGGGAGTAGTCTGAAACAAGTGGCGATGTAAAAGGATAGTGAGCTCAAAGGGATTGTGTAGGTAGGTTGGTAGATGCCGTATTATGAAATACAGGCGTTAGGAGCAGAGAGAGTTTGGGCTCCAATGCCTGCTAGCTGTATGGTATTGGGAAAGTTATTCAACTTCAGTCTTGGTTTCTTCATTTGTATCACGAAGATCATGCCTAAAGGAAATACATGACATAAAGTGCTTAGTGAAGAACCTGGCCTTCATGCACATAATGTGTCTTTCCTGAGTTATCTCGCAAATGCTGAATAATGTGCTAAACAATTAGAAAATGGAAGCTGTGCCTGTAGTTCCTTTTGCAAGTGATGCAACTTTTGATTTCCAAAACTTAAAAGAAAGTGACATTTTATTGGACCTGTGAGTTTTTTATTTGCCTTTGTTGCATTTTGCTTACAAACAAAAGCAAAGCCAACACCTTCCAAACATCAAAAATAGTCCCTTAGCTTTAGATGCACTATGAATGCAAATTAGGTAACAAGAATTTTTCTTAAACTTTCAACTACTTTAAACACATTCGCTCTTCTGTGCACAGAGGTGTGATCAAAGGGCCAATCACAGAACTGCCTCCCCTGAATCCTTACCCTGCAAAGTAATTTCCTGACCTGGTGCCCACACAGGCATCTTGAAAGGGACATGCACGGGGATGTGTGCCTTCTCCAGGGAGAGTCTTCTCCCGCGGATATGAAACAGCCTTTGGCAGCTGCTCAGCAACATTAGACCAAGGGCGAGTCAACTGCGCTCTCAGGCTTAAAATACAGTCATCATCTCTAAACAGAAATACATGGCATTTGACCAAGAAAAGAACCACAGCGGAGATCCAGTTGTCATGAAGAGGAGAATCTTGTAGGTCTCAAGCCGTCTCTACAGCAAAGACTGCAAAGTCTTATTTGCAAGTATGTGTGGATGTATTTTTAGAAGCATTTTAGTTGTTGAGAATATATACACACACACCAATTCCAGTTTCTACATGTACCATTTAGAAACAATGATTGAATTTTTAAAATTGTGCAGCCATTTTCACCCTCCTTTATGGAATTGTTCTTCCCCCTTTAATATAAATTCACTGCCCACTAAGGTTCCTCTCGATTCTTTGCAGTTGCTGTGGCCAAGAACTACCCCAGATCTTAAGAGAGCATAATGTTCAAGGCAGGTTTTTTAATTTTTAAAACTAACTAAGCTAAATTATTGTTCTGCTTTAAGAAGCCAAGGGGCCCTGGTGACACGGTGATTCCATGTTGGACTGCTAATCACAAGGTCAGCAGTTTGAAACCACCAGCTGCTTCATGGGGGAAGGACGAAGCTTTGTATTCCTGTAGACTTACAGCTTTGGAAACGCACAGTTCTCCTCTTTCCCTCTAGGGTCTCCATTGACTTGGTGCAGGTGAGGGAGTATTTTTGCTTGAAGTTTTAAGATTATCTCAGGGCAGTAGTTTTAGGGTTCATCTAACCTTTCTGACTACAGGAAGTCTGGAGACTTTGCAATTCTGTTCTGCATTTCCCCTGTTTTGATCAGAACTCTACTATTGAATCTTTGGTCAAAATGTCCAGTATTGGAAGCTGGGCACCATCCAGCTTTGGTGTCATGGTAAAGGAAGCAGTGTTCAGGGAGACAGTTACCCACACATCCATGGCCTCCTCCTCATGATTCTCCATTGCCCCTATTGGTCCAGGCAAATAGAAATCAGTGGCTGTGCCTCGTGTGGCTGCTTACAGACCTGAAGACACCAGGCGCTACGTAAAGAACTAGGAGGTAGAACTGAAGCACTAAATATGCTTTCGGACCAATTACCTCAGATGACCCACGAAGCCACGAACCTCTACTTACAAACCACGAAACTACATTTTTTAAAGCTGTCTCAGCTGCTACTCTAGCTTTCTTTCTTTTTGTCACTGTTGCATAATTCATCAATAGCAATCATCAGTGCCACCTCATGCTTTAACAAAACAATAGTTTTATTACTGGTAACCACCCCCCTTCACCATCTCTGATGGTGCAGCACATGCTAACTATATAGTTGGCAGTTTAAGTCCACCAGTCATTCAGCAGGAGAAAGGTACGGCTGGCTGTGTCCATAGAGATTGACGGTCTTAAAAACCCTGAGTAGTAGCCTACCAGGGTTACTGGGAGCTGAGCAGACTTGATGGCAGTGCGTTCTTGTTCGTTTGATGACTCATTCTGCTGATCACCGTATCATGTGGCTGGTGGACAACTGAATGTCCTCTTTGCTAAAATGTCAATGCGAGTCTTTTGGCCATTTGATGACGCGATTGTCGTTTTGCTTTTATGTTGTGTATTTTGGTTCTTAGATTCTTGTTGGATATATCGCTTCTGCAGATCTTCTTCTAGTTGGTAACTTGTCTTTTCACTTTTTGGGTAAAGCTTTATGATGAACAAAAGCTTAAAAACTTTATGAGGTCCCACTTATTTGTTTCATCTTTTGATATTCATGTCAATATTACATAATCTGGGCCTGATTGCATTACCCCTACTTGTTCTTCTAAAAATATTGGGGTTTTAGTTTTCCTCTAACTTGGTTTTGTTTTTTGTGTCCTTAACCCATTTTGATTTCGGTTTTGTGCTAGTTTAATTTTTCTACATGCCCACATTTTCAATTTTCCCAACACTATTTACTAAAGAGATCCTTCTTGCCCTATTGAATGAATTTAGCACCCTTGTCAAAAATCAGCTGGGCATAGATGTGTGAGTCTATTTTTGGAATCTCAATTTTATTCCAATGCTCAATATATCTATTGATACAGCAGTGCCAGGCTGTTTTGATTGTTGTAGCTTTAATTATTGCTTTACAATCAGGAAGTATTTTTTCTTGCTTTCAATATTGCTTTATATGCTTAAGGCCTCGTAATTCCAAATAAAATTAAGAAATGGTTTGTCCACTGAAGGTTATTGGAATTGCATTGAATCTATACTTTATTTTGGGCAATATCGACATCTTAACAACATTAAGTCTTCCAATCCACAAACCTGTAAGAGCTCCTTCAGCAGTGCTTTCTAGTTTTTTATTGTATAAGTCCTTTATGCCCCCAGTTAGATTTATTCCTAAGTATTTTATTTTCTTAGATGCTATTGTAAAGGAAAGTGCGTACCTAATTTTCCTTTCAGATTTCTTATTGATGGTGTATACATATCTATTGATTTTTGTTTGTTCACCTTGTACTATGCAACTTTGCTAAATTCCTCTATTAGATCTAGACATTTTCTTGTGTGTACTCTCTGGAGATTTTCTATGTATAAGTGCCTACTGTCCATGAAAAGAGATCCTTGTACTTCTTTCCCAATCTAGGGGTCTTTTCTTTCCTTGTCTTACTGCTTAGGATAGGATTTTGAATACAATATTAAATAGAAGTGCCAAGAGTGGGCACCTGGTCTTGTTCCTGATTTAAAAGGGAAGACCCTTGACTGAACCCCCGTGGTGTAGTGGTTGTGTGAGGGACTACGGCCCACAAAGTTGGCAGTTCAAA
The DNA here is from genome assembly GCA_004026705.1 of Nesogale talazaci. NCBI lineage: Eukaryota > Metazoa > Chordata > Mammalia > Afrosoricida > Tenrecidae > Nesogale > Nesogale talazaci. The sequence continues at coordinate 11,695 of PVJH01036574.1, read as the reverse complement.
TCCAGCAGCAGTTCTCCAGGAGGAAGGCTGGGCCTCCCACTCCCACCAGAGGGCAGTGATGCCCACAAAAGAAGGCAGGGGGGCTGAGTCCTGGTGGCATAAGTGGTTGAGTGTGGGACCGTGGCCTGCAGACTTGGCGGTTCAAATCCAGTGGCGGCTCTCAGGAGCAGCACTGGGTAGCTCCCACGACCACCAGAGGGCAGTGATGCCAAAATAAAAAAAAAAAGGGAAGACCCTCAGTCTTCCTCCATTAGGTGTAATGTTTGCTGTTGGCTTTTCATATTTGACCTGAATCATACTGAGCAATTTCCATTTTATCCTAATGTTTTTTAGAGTTTTTAGTCAAGCAATAGCATTAGATTTTATCAAATTATTTTCTGTACTTTCTCCCCCATTTTTCCTATTGATGTTATTACATAATAGATTTATGGTACCCTGAATAAATTATTGAATGCCACCTACTCTGCAAAATGGACCATTTTTGTGTGCAGATCAGAAGCCATCAAAATTGAATGTGGCTTGTTTCTGCTAAGCACACACTTTCCTAATACGTTTCACAAGAAATTACTCTCCAGGAGAAACATATCAGTCTTCAGTAAGGGCAAAAATTATTCTTTTGTATGTTCTACTGCCATGTGCCTGGCCACACCTCAGTGGACTGTCATTCTGTCTCTACTGTAGGAACAAAGTTACACCTTTAGCAGTCCTTTTCTTGAGTCTTTGGGCTGTGTGAGATAACCAAAATTCTTCTCCAGAGTTCCAGGTAGATAGCTGAGGATCTAACAGGAATTCACGCATTTTGATGGTAAGTCCCCTGCAGACCAGGATCCCAAAGGGTACATACAGTGGCTAAATGCACGGCTCCTACTTGTAAGGTTGGAAATCCCCGTGTAACGAAAACCAGTACCTGCAAACAGGGTTGTTCAAAAACCCACTGAGAGCTGCCCCTCTCTCAGATAAGGAGCAGGGAGGGCGAGTGCTCACTGTTTATCTGGCAATTTCAATATCACTCTATCATACTAAGCGAGGACCCATTTCCAGACCAATGCTTATTTTCCTCTACTCCTGTGTTCTTAATCAACACAATAAGATCTAGACAGAGTAAGAGATTTTCTCTCATAAATTTCTTAACCTTTACATCAATTTCTTCAAATATCAAGTATCTCAGGGAATTTAATCTTAGATTTTATTATTCTCTTTGTAATGTTTAATCCAGACGCATCCCCCGTCACCTCCACCACCTTAGGTCCCTTCAGGCATTGAAGTGACTAAATTAGCTCTTATGTAGTCAGCTCGTCAAAAGGGAAATCAGAATTTTCCTTTTCATTTAGTTCTTTTAAACTCAGCTATTTTGTGGGGAAGTGTAAAGAAAGAAGAAAAAGAAAATCATACCAATTAAAATACACATGATGTGAAATGACGTATTTTCTGCTCCAACATTTTTCAAAATCACAGTTACTTAGAAACATCTTCTCAACTAAGGAAAATAAATGAGATGAAGCAATTTCAGAAAGTCATTCAGTCTATGATCCTGCTTTTAGGTCATATGTTAACTGAAATATCCTCAAGACGTAAATTGACTATATTAATGTTTCTTATCTTCCACAAGCAATGCTTCAATTATCAACCAAAATAAATTTGATAGTTTTACTAGTTTAAGATGCTACTGGCCATTTCCTACTGTGTGTGTGTGTGAGAGAAAGAGAAAGAGAAATGGAAAAAAGTGGAAATTATGAGTCTATAATTTACAGAAAAGGAACAAATGAAGAGGGGACTACTAATGTCCATTATGAGCTGAATATTTTAAAATATATCTATTATTATATTTAGAAATTTTAGTTTTTCCATCTGCAACATTGATTCTACTGCTATCCCATTTACTATAATTCTGTCATCTGTGAAAAGGATGTATTATCCATCAGCTGTTCCTCATTCATTATCTACCTATAATGTCTGTAGGCAGTTAGGCCAATCTTTTTGAAGGGAGTAAACATCTTCCTCTTATTACACCTTTAAAAAATTGATTTGCATAAATCTTGTAATTTGCAAGGTACCTGTTCACAAAAAAATCTGAGATGCTAAGAAACTATTCTTTCCATATTTTGCAAGTATGGAAACTAAGTAGGTTATGTGTCATTTATGGGAAAAAATGGATTATTTCCTAGTTAGGTGGCTAGAAAATAGTGACGAGGGCCTTACCGCCAGGTTCTTTATTCCAAATTCTTTCTTTTTTTTTTACTGGATTTAAGAACAATGCATTCTTTTTTAAAAAAATAATTTTATTGGGGGCTCGTACAGCTATTATAACATTCAGTACATCATCTGTATCAAGCACATTTGCACACATGTTGGCACATTCATTTCCAAACATTTTCCACTTGAGCCTCTTAAAAAAAAGCTCCTCTTTCCCCTCCCCCCTTTTTAAAAAATGAATCATTTTATCGGGTACTCACACACCTCCCCTCACAATACATACATACATCAATTGTATGCAGGCCTCATTTGCACACTTGTTGCCATCATCACTCTCAAAACACCCTCCCTCCACTTAGGCCCCCAGTTCCACCTCCCTATATTTCCTCCCCCCATGAACCTTTAATAATTTACAAATTGCTATTTCATATCGTACACTGTCCAATGTGTCCCTTCACTCACTTCCCTGTTGGCCATGCCCCTGAGAGGAGGTTGTATGTAGATCCCTGAAATTAGTTCCCCCTTTCTACTCCACCATCCCTCCACCCTCCCAGCATCACCACCCCCATTACTCACCCTGAGGGAATATCTATCCTAAATTTCCCATGTTTCTGACTCCAGAGTACATCCCCTGTTCTAGTCGGACTTGTCTGGTAGAACCAGAAGCATGATAGTGGGTGTGAGGAAGCATTTGAGAGCTAGAGGAAAGAAGCATATTTTGTTGTTATTACACTGTACTTTAACTGGCTCATCTCCTCTCTGCAACCCCTCTGTAAGATGTCGCTTCACCTATTGATGGGCTTTGGGTAACTAATCTGTAATCCCCTGTATTTATAATGATATAATTTTAGTTCTTTGAATAGCAGATGGGCATTGGACCTCCACTCAAGTACTTCCTAAATGCAAGAGTTCCATGATGCTCACCTTTCCTACCCAGTCACTGAAGACAAAAGTGTGCATAAGCAATGGTGAGAAGAAAGCTGATGGTGCCTGGCTATCAGAAGATGTAGCATCTGGGGTCTTAAAGGCTTGAGTAAACAAGCAGCCATCCAGCTCAGAAGCAACAAAGCCCACATGGAAGAAGCTCACCAAATTCTTACCTCTCCTTGTTCTTGCTGCCCTCTCAGCAGCATTCAGGCTCTGCCGTGTGTCATCCCAGCGCGTTCAAGCCGTGCTGCCCCCACTGAGGTCATGCTCCGTGATGCGCCGTGCATGCGAGCATCGCCACTTCAATTTTGACAAATGGCCTTTTGAAATAGCCACATATTGATTGTTCAGAGGGCTCTAGTGGCGCTGCAGGCTAGGCACCGCCCTGCTCGCCACACTAGTCACTCAGAGAGAGTAAGACGAAGCAGTCTGTGCCTGTAAAGATTTGTACTATCTAATTGCAATTGACTTGATGGCAGAGGATTTCCTGTTTTGACGAGTTTATTGATTAGTCATTCATTTACCAGGCTGCTTTCAGGAGCCCTAACCGTGTCCTGGTTGCTCGGGCTTCGAGCCTCCATCTTGCCTCTGGGGGAAAACCTGGGCCTTTTGCTTTAGGTGTTTATGAGTCGCACTATCTCCAAGTCTTTCTTCCCTCCTGTGGTGGTCTCTGTGACCACAGTTACCTGGCCGAAGGACGCTACAGAAACAGAAATAGTCAGTATTCCACTTTGTTCGTTGTTGTAGGAATTTGAGCCATTCCAATTCACAAGGGGCTCACCAGCAGCACTGAATCCTCAACTCTTCCATCCTTTCTGAATTAAGTTGAAAAAAAAAAAAAGAGGCCAATACAAAGCCTAATCCCCCATGACAGACTACTGTGGTTGCTTACAAATTCAAAACAACCTTTAGTGACTCATTATGTAAGAAGTCTCTCTCTTTGGACCTCATGGCTCACTGCCTCAATTCGGCTAAACAGAGCCATCTGTTAGCCAAGGATCCAACATCAAAACATTCTTTGATGAGTCACAATTAATGACAAGTACAATGTGAGTACTGCCAGAATGATAAATTTAACACTACTCAAATATTCATCATGCACTAAATAAAGAGCCTCTTAGGTTTTGAAGATGACATATTTTAAGGTTTAAAATTTGGTTGGTTTTAAAAATAAACCAAATCCAATCCTGGTAGTTCCAAAGAAGTCCATGGGAATCGAGGTAGTGTGCGTTAGCAAAGCTGTGAGAGTCGATATGGACAGCTTTACAACTATATTAGAGTGGGGAAGAAGCATGGCTGGAAGATGGCGTTTGGAGATCTGGCTCTGTCTGGAACACCATCTTTATGCCTCCAGAGGAGCTGATCTCCAAGCCATGCAGCCCTCCAGAGCTAGGGCGCCATCATCCTCTGAGCAGATGGTGGTCTTTCTGATCCCAAGAGAACCCCATTGGCCAAGCCATTTTCTGTGCTGAGATTCCTGACATTTTGAGTTTTTTTCTGGACGCTCTCTCTGGGTTAAAAGACCAGCAAATACCCACAGCAGATTACTCAACATTTCTCTTGCCTTTTACTGGGTTCTCATTGGCAGGGCATTGCTTGGTACTACTGAGAAGAGAGACTTATATGCATACTAAATTTCCTCAGATGCTTTTTTTTTTTTTCAAGTGAGAGCTACATGATGGGAACCAAGAGTTTTTTGGTCTGTTTTGCAAACAATAACAGATAAATAAGGAACAGTGTAACAAAAACAGTGAAAAAAAAAATAAAAAGAAACAGTGAAGAAAAAAATAAAAATTTAGCATTCTGAGTAGCAAAAGTAGACAAGCCTAATCTTGTTTTGAAAGGTAGCTTATGGGCTGAGCCCCGTTGGCGTAAGTGGTTGAGTGCGGGACTGCGGGTCTGCGGGCTTGGTGGTTGAAATCCAGCAGCGGCTCTCAGGAGTAGTGCTGGGTAGCTCCCACAACCATAAGAGGGCAGTGATGTCCCCCCCCCCCCAAAAAAAGAAAGGTAGCTATGTAGAATTTTGATTTTAAAAGGCATTTGTGAATGCAGTTTATGTTCTCACTGTAGATTAAATAAGACCAATTTCAAGGAGGTCAGATGCAAGGGCGCCAATTCAAACACAGTCTCCACACCATGGTCAGATTCACATGGACAAGTCTTCATAAATGAGAATATGATGGTCCATGATTCTATTTTCTTATGTCTTTTTTTGAAAAATGAGTGCTTTTGTAGCTATGGCTCTGATATATATATATCCATTTATGTAAATATATATATCCTTTTTTAAAAGAGTGAAGACAATATAGTATTAAATCTTGAGAAAATTCTCCCTAATGAAAGAATCCTGATGTCAAAGATTTTCATTTTTGGTATATTAGATTTCAGTATCTTTCACTCTCTACTATTACTATTATTTTAAAATAATTTTATTAGGGGCACATACAACTCTTATCACAATCTATACATACACCATTGTATCAAGCACATTTGTACATTTGTTGCCATCATTATTTTCAAAACTTTGTCTTTCTACTTAAGCCTTTGGTATCAGCTCATTTTTTCCCTTCCCTTCTCATGAACCATTGATAATTTATAAATTCTTATTATTTTTTCATGTCTTACACCAACCAATGTCTCTCTTCATCCACTTTCCTGCAGTCTGTCCCCCAGGGAAGGGGTTATATGTAGATCATTACAATTGGCTCCTCTTTCCTCCCCCCACATTTCCCTTCCCCTCCTGGTATCACTACTCTCTTTGGTCCTGAGGGTTTATCTGTCCTGGATTCCCTGTGTTTCCAGCTCTGATCTGTGCATTCTCTGGTTCAGCCAGATTTGTAAGGTAGAATTGGGATCATGATAGTGGGGGGCAGAGGGGTTTAGAAGTATTAAAAGAACTAGAGGAAAGCTGTATATTTCTTTGTTGCTATACTGCATGTCTCCTCCTTCTGACCCTGCTGTAAGGGGATGTTCAGTTTCCTACAGATGGGCTTTGGGTCTCCACTCTGCACTCCCCCTCATTCACAATGATATGATTTCTTGTTCTTTGATGCCTGATACCTGAACCATTCGACACCTCATGATCACACTGGCTGGTGTGCTTCTTCCATGTGACTTTGTTGCTTCTGAGCTAGATAACTGCTTGTTTACCTCAAGCCTTTAAGACCCCAGATGCTTTGTCTTTTTATGCAGGGCACCATCAGTTTTCATCACCATCTTTGCTTATGCACTGCTTTGTTTTCAGCTATCGTGTTGGGAAGGTGAGCATCATGGCATGCCAGGTTTTTAGAAAGAAGTGTTCTTGCATTGAGGGAGTACTTGTCACTCTCTATTCTTACATGTAAGTCAGCCTACATTCATGTTTTCCCTCAATGGAGAGACGTTACTATGTAAAGGGTTACTCCAGATGATGATACTTCTCTTTTGACCTTGTCTTCTGACTAGTTTTATGTTCTTGAGTATTGACAACATTGTGCTTTATGACTGAAGTCAGTCTATATCATTGCTTTCAGTCTTAGCTAGAAGAGGCAACTTTAGATCACTAGATAAAAGGACACATGATGATTTCTGTAACCCACAGGTCAGAAGACACAGAGATGGCAACATGACTGTAGGCAGAAGGCTGTTGTAGTTTAACATACAATTAATTAGGAAATTTGATCCCAGATAGCAAGGGAGTAAAATATGCAGAACTCAAATTATTCTTTTTAAAAAGGAGGCAGATAATGTGCTTGATACAATTGATGTATTGATTATTCTAAGAACCCCCAATAAAATTATTTATTAAAATTATTTTTAAATGGGGGCAGATAAGCTGAAACAGTAGAGAATAGACACCTTCCTGAGCCTATCACCCTGAGACATATCACCTTTAGACCTAGAACAGAGTCTATCCCCTGATCTCACCTTTTAGCGAAATAGCAGAGGAGCACACAAGATGAAGGATATTACCTGGAAGATCGGTACCTGACATAAAAACCATCAGTGTGAGATCAAAAGGTCAACCATTATTCCAGAACCAAGAGAGAAAACAGCAGGGACACTAGAGTCCTGGAAAGCAAACACAGAGCACCCAAAGGGAGGGAATGTTGACACCCTGCGATGCCTGTCACTAATGCCACCAACCAGCTGTGTGCACACTGTCGATGGGCCACCAAACTTGTGGGTAAACTTCCACCATGGAGCTCAATAACAGATTGTGCCTCAACAGAACAGCTCACTCGTGCTGCTCACAAATAAAGGGCAAACAAAGAAAGAGGATTTGACTAAGCTGGGTCTGGGTTGGGGAGATGCTGCCAAAGAAGCATGAGGGGAATGTCCTGGTACAGAATAAAATGAAGAATGACTTGGGAATCTGACACGCTTTAAATCAATAATTAGGGATTCCAGCTATATTTAGCCCCTAGCTCCGAGGGGCTGAGACGTACACAAGCACATGTGCAGTACAGAGGCTGGGCTTGGAGAAGTGGGCATAGACGTTACCTGGCTCTGTTCTATATTTGTGCATGCTAACTCCCAAGGTGTAGAACTCTGATCCTTCAGTTTGACGACCTGTCAGAAACCTGCGATGTGCACCAAGATCATGGCATCTGTCTTCGTCTTTCATTGATAATGCGCCCGGCACCTTCCTCTATTGTATCTAACCGTGCACACCTAGGATCGTCACTGTGTCTTCATATTACGACGAAGGAAACTAGGGAACAAAGAGGTCAAGGGCACTGCCAGGATTTCACAATGTTGATACACTCTGGCTGAGATTTGAGCCCTGGTTGGTGTAGCATCTAAGGCTAAACTTTCCCACTATGTTACTCTATGAGGAACTATGTAAAATATTTTAAAAGTTAAAGTAATTTTTATGTTTCAAAGAAGTGTATATTATCAGTGAGATCTGAAGCAGAAACTCCTTTGGGTGAACTGGACCCTACCTCAGACACACTTGTAACCTGAGGACTTAAGTCAGAAAAAATACAGTGTCTGAGGAAGTGGAAGACAACTGTACCAAGATTGTTGAACTGTTGGTAGGCAAACAAATATGGTTTTGCCTTATATGGTGTATTAAGATATGTGTAATACTGGCAAACCTGTGACTTACACTCTCAGTGATTATTATTGTAAATTTCCCTGACAATTAAGCCCCAATCTTTGTGTAAACAGCATCCAGCTATGAAAGGATTGATTCTGTACAAGTGAATAATTCAAGTGCTGTGATATGGAGTTATCCTACATTGGCCCAATATCCCTCTCTCAACAGGGCTTTAAAAAATAAGTACCAAGGGCTAATCAAAGACAATATTAATGGAAGATCATTATGCCCCAGGGGTATGATCGATAAGACTCTCTACCATAAATTAACAAGGAAGCTTTGAAGGGGAGCCAAAGGCAGATAACAAACAAACAAACAAACAAAAACATAGACCCAGGGATCGAACTAAATACCATCTCTGAGCAGTTGGTTCCTAATCAAGGCCCTGCTCAATACTTCCCTTCAGGAAGAGAACACAGAAGATATGGGTACTATAGCAGAACGTAGCAAAGAAACTAGATGGTGCCCAGCTCTCAGATAAAGTAGCCAGTGGGGTTTTAAAGGTTTGTCAGTAAGACTTCTTGGCAGATGAGAGACCAAAGTGATTCTTGAGGGATGGGGAGAAGGATAGACAGAGGGAAAGGGAGTATTGCACTTCACAAGGAGAAATGGGGAACAAGATGCCATAGAAGAAACTTCTTCCTGGAATTGAAGGATTGGGAACACGAGTGATTATGAGGAGAAAGAAAAGCAGGGTCTAGTCCAAAAGTTGGATGCCAAGTGTTTGGAGGATGGTTAAGTAGACTGGATGTCATCCTTTGGTGGTGGGGAGGCAGACATACTTTTCGAGCATGGGATCCAAGTGGTGTTCTAAGAGGATTTCTCTGGCAGAAGACTAGAGAAAGACCAGGGTCAGAAGGCAAGCAGGAATATCAGTTGTAAGAGCAGCAGAAGATGTTTTTGAACCAGGAAAAGATGAGGAAGGCATTTTTTGTTTAATTCTGATGTTAACTGGTTTAAACTGGTTTAAACTGGTTTAAACTTAGTTCTGGTCGGAACCAGTTTAATTTAGTGTAAATTTGGGAGAAGTAAAGCCAAACTAACATTGCTTAGATTTATGTTTACAGTTTTGGATAATTTTGTAGTTATACAGTACTTTCAAACACACCCATTCATCTAAGAGAGGAATAACTCTGAAGAGGTGAGAATGGTTGCACAACTTGGACTCAACATAGAGAATGATTCATGTAGAAACTGTTGCACTGATGTATATTTTGTTGTGTATGATTCTCAACTACAGCAAAATAAATAAAAATCTATTCATGTAGCTTCCTAATGCTCTCATTGCTAGTAGGTTTTGACAGCAAAAAAGAAACAAATGGGCTGAGCCCTGGTGGCATAGTGGTTGTGTGCAGGACTGCGGCCCACAGGGTTGATGATTCAAATATAGCAGCGGCTTTCCAGAAGCAAGGTTAGGCTTCCTACTCCCACCAGGGCAGTGATGCCACACACACACACACACACACACACACACGAAACAGATGTTTCAATCATCCTTATGTTTGAACCCACTGTGGCGTCGACTATGTCAATCCACCCCGAGTGTCTTTCTCTTTGATGATGACTCTCCACTCTACCAAGCATGCTGTACTTCTCCAGGAACTGGTCCCTCTTGATAACATGTCCGAAGTACGTGAGGTAGCGTTTCACTCGCTCACTTCTAAAGAGCACTCTGGTTGTACTGCTTTGCTTCCAGGACAGATTTGTTCATTCGTATGGCAGTCCATGGTGCAGCTGATATTCTTCATCAACACCCTAATTCAAAGACATCAATTCTTCTTTGGGCTTCCTTAATCATTGTCCAACATTTGCAAACCAAAGAGGTGACTGAAAATACCATGGCTTGGGTCATAATACCCAATGAAGTCGATAAGACTGGCAATGCTTCTAGTGTCCAGATAGTGAAACTGAGGCTTGAAGACCTTCAGTAACTAACTCAAGGCCACACTGTTCTTCTTCTTCTTCTTTTTTAACCCGATCAAGGCCACATTGTTAGTAGTTTTTTGTGACTGGCACTTGTACCCAGTGGTTTCTGATTCAATATACCATTCATTTGCTCTCTCACACCCTAATCTCAGAAGATAAGGGGTGCCAATTCCATTTTGTAATACATCATTTGAATTTTTTTCATGAAACAACTCCAAGTATACTGAAAAATAGAGAGAACAATATAATGAATTGCCATGAGCCCATCGGACAGCTTCAGTGATGAATGCATGACACATCTTATTTCATCCGAATCCCACGTCACATCAATTATGTGAAGTCAATCTCCCTCATAACGCAATGATACTTACAAAATTAAGGCCTGGATAATATTTTAAGAACTCCAAGCCAATGATATTCCTGACAAATGGAATCTTTGCTGTCATTAGCTGTCATTGGAAACTGAAGTGGACGCTTGCTGTCTGACAGAGCACTACTCTTCTTGCCAAGATCTGAGAAAGTGAGGAGCAAAACAATTGACCCCCCTTTTCAGAAGAATTTCTTGGGATTGTCTTTTTTTTAAAAAACTACCTCTGGCACATGAAAAATGCAATACATTTCTTTTGTTCTTCTGATTCCTATTCTGTATGCTTCCTTTTTCCACTCTGGAGTGATGACAGCCTATTTATTGTTCATGAGGTGTTGCAGTTTTCCCAAGGATGGTTTTAATGGGATGCCTGGTATCTGTCTGCATTATTCTACGGTGCATGGCTGGGTACGGAGTATACAGGGCGATTACACTGCCTAGTCTGAAGGCATTTTTCTTCACTTTTTCTCCTCTTTGCACCCTTGAAGGGAAAATGTATCTCTGTGTTGAACAAGCTCTTTATTAAGAGCAAAGGCATCTTTTTCACTTCACAGCTGTTTATTCTTACATTTTGCAGGAATCAATTCCAATTAGAATATTTAAGGTGAATAATGGACAATAAAAAATCTTTTTTTTTACACCAATCTGTGTGATTATGAGGTGTCAAAGGGATCAGGGATCAGGCATCAAAGAACAAAAATTCATATCATTGAGTGCTCACCTTCCTGATATAATCACTGAATACAAATAGGTGCATAAGAAATGTGGTGAAGAAAGCTGATGGTGCCCGGTTATCAAAAGATATAGTGTCTGGGGTCTTAAATGCTTGAGATAAACAAGCAGCCATCTAGCTCAGAAGCAACAAACCCCACATGGAAGAAGCTACCAGCCTGTGAGATCATGAGCTGTCGAATGGATAAGATACCAGGCATCAAAGAACAAGAAATCCTATCATTGTGAATGAGGGTGTGTGTGGAGTGGAGACCCAAAGCCCATCTGCAGGCAACTGAACATCATCTTACAGAAGGGTCTCTGGGAGGAGATGAGCCAGTCAGAGTACAGTGTAGCAACCAGGAAACATATAACTTTCCTCTAGTTCTTTAATGCTTCCTCCCTACCCACTATCACGATCTCAACTTTACTTAAAAAATCAGGCTAGACCAGAGAATGTACACTGGTACAGATAGGAACTGGAAGCA
>PVJH01036573.1:0-18678 GCA_004026705.1 Nesogale talazaci | reverse complement strand
ATAGATAAAGCTTTTGTTTTTATTTTCAGTTGTACATCACTCGTATGTAGAAATTGATTTGGGTCTGTCGATCTTGTATCCTGCCACCTTGCTCAAACCAAAGCCAAACCCACTGCCATTGAATTGATTTCCATGGAAATCTTTAGTAAAAGGCGAAAAATTTATACAATCTGAAGAGAAACCAGAGTATGCCATTGAATTGATTTCAACTCATAGCGGCCTTGTAGAACAGAGTGGAACTTCCCCTGTGGGTTTCTGAGGCTGTTCTTTTTCCTTTTTTTAAGTCATTTTATTGACATATCGTTCACATTCCTTGAGGTTATAAAACTTTACAGAAGCAGAAAGTCTCATCTTTCTCTGATCAAGTGACTGATGGTTCCTGATCATGGGGGTAACTATTTAGTCCTTCACCATCCAGTACGGTGTTCACTGGAATTTTGGTGCAGGCATATGCCCTTCATCGGCTTCAGGAAGTTTCCACCCATCTCCAGTCTCCGAGAGTCTTCCTCATTAGTGGGTGTTGGGCGTAGTCAAACCTTTTTCTGGGCTGAGCCCCGGTGGCATAGTGGCTGTGTGAGGAACTGCAGCCCACAGGGTTGACAGTTCAAATCCAGCAGCAGCTCTCCAAGAACAAGGCTGGACTTGCTACTCCTACCAGGGCAGTGATGCCACACAAAAAATAAATTTAAAAAAAAAAAACCTTTTTCTGAATCAATTCATATCATGTGGTTTTTCCTTTCTAGATTTGAAATATGGTGGATTACAATGATTTTTCACAGTTTTTTGTAGATAACAAGTTTTGCAAAAATTCACCTAATAGGATTTAAGAAAATAAACATTGAAAACTAGCTGTATTGTTTGATTGTCAGTTTTGACTCCTAGTGACTCCGTGGGACATGATAGAACTGCCTCATCATAGCTGCGATCTCTCTCTCTCTAACTTCTTATTATGGTTTGAGTGAAGGCCTGCAGAGCAGATATCAGTTTGCAGTCAACGATTCATATACGTTTGTGTCCCGTCCTTGATTCGAAACCCCCACAAATGTAAAGTCACCTGTCCCTTCTCCCCTCTGTGGTTCCCATTTTCATTCTTCCTTCTTTCCCAACCCTTCTGAATTTTGTCCTGGGGGAAACGCTGCCCTTTTGATATCAAATGGTTGCTTTGTCTAAGATGTGCCTTCTTCCCTCGTGTTACTGTTCCCCTTATCGACCTGTCAATTGTTTGGCTGAGAACTGAGCCATGGGAGTGCAAGTTCCATTCTAGGCCTGAAGGATGAGGAAAAGTCATACTGTCAGGAACTCCACGGGTCCCCATCTGACTAGTAAACCTGGCCTTCTTGGATGATGTTGAGTGTTGCTCTGCATTTTAATCCTGCTCTACTCAGGACCTTCTAAGCCACATTGGTGGTAGTAGCTGGACATCATCTAGTTGTTCTCTATTCACGACCTTCTCCGAGCAAGTTGGTGGTAGAAGCTGGTTCTAGCTAGACATCATCTAGTTCTTCTGGTCTCAGGTCATGGAGGCTGAGAGTCCTGTGGTCCATTTGTCCATCGGACTGGATGTGTCCATGTGTCTTTGGTTTCCATCATTCTCTTCATCATCCTTCTTTCCTTGGCACTTTAGATGGCTGCCCATGATAAGCCATACTCTTTGGGGGGGTTTTTTGTTTTGTTTTTTGGGCATCACTGCCCTCTGGTGGTGGGAGTAGGAGGCCCAGCCTTTGCTCCTGTGGAGCCGCTGCTGGAATTGAACCTCCATCCCAGTGGGCCACAGTGCCGCACACAGCCACAACGCCACCGGGGCGCAGCCCAAGCCGTGCTCTATAGAAGAACACTAGCCCTTTGTCAAGCGAGTCGAGACTGCCCACCTTCTGGTTCGTAGCCAAGCAATTCACCATTGTGGCCTCTCGACTCTCCTAAGGAGACAGACTAAGTGGTAGACCTGTAGCTTAGCAGGCCACTGTGGTGGAGTCCCCAAGAGGGCCATGGTGAGTCTGCTCAGGTCTCACCTCTCCCCTCTCACTACAGCAACCACCTGTTTCCCTGGGTTGTGCCTCTGACGTAGCAGAAGGGACCACAGTGATAGAAACTTAGACCTTGACTCTGAACCGGAAAAGAGAAGATCTGAGAGCCCCACCCCCCTCCCAAGGGATTCCACCCACTTTCGTCAAGTTGTTTCTTACTCATAGTGCCTGATTACAGTAGATGAAACGGTAAATCTTTTTTCTTCTTTTAAATCATTTTGTTGGGGGCTCGCATAACTCATCACAATCCATCCATCCATCCATTGTGTCAAGCACATTTGTACATTCATTGCCATCATCATTTTCAGAACATTTTCTTTCTACTGGAGCCCTCAGGATCAGCTCCTCATTTCCCGCCTCCCTCTTCTCCTACCCTCCCTCCCTCATAAACCTTGCTATCAGTTCCTCCTATCTCTCCCCACCACCCCCTTATCTTCCTGGTATGGCTGCTCTCAATATTGATTCTGAGGGATTTCTCTGTCCTGGATTCCCTGTGTGGAGCTGTCTATCTTAACGGGGGCAGACACCTCTGCTTTCTTCCACAGAGGGACTGGTGGGTTTGGACCAGCCCAAATGCCTTACCCACTGTGCCTCGGGACTTCACAGGGACTGGTGGTATTCTCATTCTCTTAGCTGGTGGTTTTTCTCAGAAGTTGCTGCCTCGTTTTCCCTGAGATCCCATAAAAAAAACAACTCAGGCAAGAAAAACAGCAGATGTCATCATGGGAACCCCAACTCATGTGAACCCCACTTGGTCCGGAGTAGAACTGCTCTCTCAGGCTTTCATAATTAGGACCACTGAGAATCAGATCTCCAGTATTTCTTCTAAAGAGCGTCCAGTAGATCTGACCTACCAGCCTTTCAGGTAGTCATCACATGGGGGTTCCATCGACCCCCAACACTTCACAAATGCTCCAGAGTTTCTACTTACCCATCCTGTTTGGGTGGGCTGAAGAGGGCACGTAAGGAATTGACGAGCCAGTCAGGGTGCAGTATAGCACCCATGAAGCACACAATTTGCGTCTAGTTCTTCAATGCTTTCCCACACACACTGTGATGACCCCAGTTGTACCTTACAAATACAGCTAGACCAGGGAATGCACACAGGGACAGGGGATCCAGAACAGATGAACCCCTTCAGGACCAAGGGTGAGAATGGTGAAGCTGGGAGGGTGGAGGGAAGGTGGGGTAGAAAGGGGGAACCAGGGCTGAGCCCCAGTGGCATAGTGGTTGTGTGCGGGACTGAAGCCCACGGGGTTGGCAGTTCAAATCCAGCAGACGCTCTCCAGGAGCAAGGCTGGGCCTCCTACTCTCACCAGGAGGCGGTGATGCCCCCCCAAAAAAGAAAGGGGGAACCAATTACAAGGATCTACATATAACCCTTTCCCAGAAGGATGAACAACAGAAAAGTGGGTGAAAGGAGACGTCAGACAGACAGTGTAAGACATGACAAAGTAGTAACCTATAAATTTTCAAGAATTCATAAAGGTTGGAGATGGGAGGTGAGGATGGATGGGGAAATGAACTGATACCAAGGACTCAAGTAGAAAGAAAATGTTTTGAAAATGATGATGGCAACATACATATATAAGTGTGCTTGACACGATGGATGGATGGATTGTGATAAGAGCTGTAAGAGTCCCCAGTAGTTTTTATTTTTAATTGAGAGTCTCAGGCTGTCTTAGCAGCCCTCCGTGCTCTGCTGACTGCCCCCTCTCCTCAGGAATCTGCAGAACCTGTTGCTCCTGACTGCCATGAAAGCAGACCCCCCACGTGTCATGGGCTACATCCACCGCCTGGACAACTATGACGCCCCGGACATCGCGGGCATCGCCCTCAGCTGTGCCTTACACGAGGAGGCCTTCACAATCTTCTGCAAGTTTGAGATGCACTCCTCCGCGGTCCAGGTGGGCTACTCTGTGCATTTGGGTTGATTCTGTGACCCCCGAGACCAGGCTGCATGCGCTCCCTGAGTCCTCTTCCAACTCAGACTATCTTGTCTGAACCTTGATTGTCCAGTGCCTCTCAGGTCCTTGTGCTAACCCTGCTTCTCAGCAGTGACCTGTGTCTCCAGCCTCTGCCTTCCTGACCTTGGCCTTCTTGTTCAAACCCCTTTTCACTAGTCATCACCTGCCTTTTGCCAACAGGTCCCCAATACCCTCACTGTCTTGAGTCCCTCACGTGAAGCGGTGCAATGAACCCTGGGGACTTGACCCTTTGATTTTCAGAAACTCTCGCCACATGATGAAAGCCCTTCACCCCATGCTGCCTCAGCTCCCTGGACAACCTAGAGCTGAACCCCTCTCCCCTTCCCCACCCGCCCCCCCCAACGGGAGCAGCTCATGATCTGAGGCTGGCCATCCTGAGCGAAGCTAACAGCACTTCCTGCTTCAGCTTCATCCTCATTCCTCTCCTCCCAACCTGTCCATCTTTTCTGATCTCATCTCAGGCATTGTAAACCTGCACAAGGGACCCCATGAGCCCCTCCCCTAGCGACACCCTTAGGCGTTGCCTCTTCCTTTCTTGTGTCCCTCTACTACAGATGCTCTTGGCCTTCCTCATGCCGAGACCCTTCAATACAGCTCCTCGTGTGTGGTGACCCCCCCAACCATAACGTTATGTTCCCTGCGATGTCATCACTGTCACTTTGCTACTGTTAGGAATCATCATGTAGATATCTGATGTGCAGGGTGTATTTTCATTGTGACAGATCGAGTATCATTTGACCTAATGAAAGCATGGTGATTAATCACAAAACGATATATAATTATATGTTGGGAGATACTTACGTGTTTTCTGATGGTCTTAGGCAACCCCCGTGAAAGGGTCATTCGACCCCCCCAAGGGGCTGCAACCCACAGGTTGAGATCCGCTGCTCTGCCAGCTTGTGAAACCTCCCCTCCTTCTCTTCTGTGACCTCATGAGCTGTGGCCTTAAACCTACACACCCCCTACCAAGTGGGGACAGCTGCTGTCACAGCCCCTTTGGTGATGGCTAACAGAAGAGACAAATCCCCGAGGCAAGCTATTCACCTAACTGCCTGATGGCCACCAAACCCTCATAGCAGCTCCTCGAAAACTGTCCTTCCCAACCAAGACCAGGCAGTGACCCCACACCTTGCTCCTGGTCTCTGTTTCCTTTTTTTTTTTTTTTTTTTTGGGGGGGGGGTATCACTGCCCCCTGGTGGGAGTAAGAGGCCCAGCCTTGCTCCTGGAGAGCTGTTACTGGATATGAACCACCAACCATGTGGGCCACAGTCCTGCACACAACCACTACGCCACCGGGGCTCAGCCCTGGTCTCTCTTTTCGTGTGCCTCATTGCTGGAACAGGTCTCTTCCCTGTCTGGTAGCGTCCCTGCCGGGATGATGATTCTTGCCCTCCCAGACAATGAAATAGACACCTGTGGGAATTTAGGAGAGAGCGTGGAACCCAACACAACCTGCTCCCTGAAGCTCAGTGCACGTGATGGAGAATGAGTGTTTCCTTTGGAACCCCCAGGTCCTCATCGAACACACTGACAACCTAGACAGAGCCTACGAGTTTGCCAGCCGATGTAATGAACCAGCTGTGTGGAGTCAGCTGGCCCAAGCCCAGCTCCAGAAAGGCCTGGTGAGGGAAGCCATCAACTCTTACATCAAAGCCAATGACGCTTCCTGCTACCAGGAAGTTGTCCAGGCCGCTAGCCGGAGCAGTAAGTGAATGCCCTCTCCATGGGGCGCTACCTCTCTCTGGTGGGAAGCCTGGCCAAGGGAAGGAGGGTAGATTCAGGGACTTGCATCCAGAGATTTCCCAGGACCCAGCTACATGACAGGTCTCAGGAAGGATCTGTACTAAAATTTCATCCTGTAGCTCCTGGAGAGCTGCTGCTGGATTTGAACCACCAGCCCAGTGGGCTGTAGTCCCTGTGCACAACCACTACGCCACCAGGGCTCAGCCCTCTTTCTTTAATTTTTATAATGCTTTATTATTTCAAACTATTTGATTGGGACCCAATACAGATATCATTCCATGGTTCAGTCACATCAAGCAATATTCTACAATTGCTATCACAGTTTCCAAATATTCTCTTCTTCCTCAAACTCCTTGACATCAGCTCCCCTTTTCACCCCCCTCTCCCTCCTATAATGTTTTAAATTGCTTCTTTATTTTGTCTTAAGACAAAGACAAATCCTTGGATGAGCCTATAATGGCATCCAAAGGGCTCGCAGTCAGGCAGCTAATTACATGGAAGAGGGGACACAGGAAATTGCCTCAAAATTCTGGTCAGGGGCAGACCAGCTCCTCAGTATTGCAGGAAGAAGACCATGATTGCAATGTATGCACTATATATACATATATATATACACTATATATATTGTGTGTGAAAAGCTCACACAATTGTCTCTGGGGCTTCTGATTGGAGTAAAACCCAGTACTATATGGCCTGGATACTTAACGGCTTTGTTACTGACCTTCCCATGACTGGAATAAGAACTCTGACCCTAAGTGAAGTCTTTGCTTGGTCACATAGGGGTTTCCAGCCCCAAGGGCAGCTCTTAAGTGGGTCTGTCCCTTCCCCCTTCTCCTAGCTGGGATGAGAGCTATGTACAGCTGCACACAATCCAAGGGCACCTAGACATTCTCGTCTCAGCCAAGGACAGAAGAGGAATTGAGCTCCCTGGCTCACGTCATTGACAGAAGGTGAACCTGTCTGTGTCTCCTTTCTGCAGACAACTGGGAGGATCTCGTGACATTCCTGCAGATGGCCAAGAAAGTGGGCCGGGAATCCTCTATAGAGACTGAACTTATGTTTGCCCTGGCGAAAACCAGCAGGCTCTCTGAGCTGGAAGATTACATCAATGGACCCAACAATGCCCACCTCCAGCAGGTAGACTGCTCCCTTGGAGGACCATGAAGTGTCCATTTCAGACCAGGGGGCACTCTGAGAGGCGAGGCAGAGTCAGGAAGGTGCCGACAAGCCTTCCATCCAATCCAGCAATTAAGCCTGGAGAGCTAATTTCTCCATAGGATAGCCAGCATTATCATCCCTGTTTGGTGTGGAAACTAAGAATTGTGACATGCCCTCAGTGGTTCTCAGACATCATAAAGATTCTTCCAGAAGAGATGTCAAAACTTACATGCAGGTGTTCAAAAGTGTTTCTCACCAGGTGTGTTAGTCTGGGAAACAAATTTATAGACACTGATATGTGTACAAGAAAGGGTTTTATATACCAGAGTAATTGTATGTTAAGAAAATATCCCAACCCAGTCCAGATCAAGTCCATAAGTCCAATCATAGCCCATATGTCCAGGACTAGTCTATAAATTCCTCTTCAGACTCATGCAACACATGCAGTGATACCGAGTGCAGGAAGGTCACAGGCCCGTGGGTAAAAGGTATTAGGATCCAGTGGCAGTGGAAGAGTAGCAACGCTGGCATGGGTCTCCACGTGTCTCCTCCTGAATGTTCCGACATTGGGAAAAGGAAACAGAGAGAGTGGATCTGCCCTCCAGTGAGTGATTTTAAAGCTGTCACGCCTCCCAATGAGGTCATCAAGCTGGGACCTGATCGACAGGCTAGACTCCACCCCTTCCCTCAAGTTGGCAGGAGATCATCTAACTGCCACACCAGACAACAACATGAATCAGTGAGCATGGAATCTGTAGACTTAATAAACGGGTTAACTATAAGATACGTCTTGGAAGCAAATAGCTTTCCAACAGGTTGGCTACAGTCATAAAACAGGATGGTGAAGAATGAAATTTTAAAAGAGTGTCTTACAGAGATCCCCAATTCTTGGCAGGTTGGAGACCGCTGTTTTGAGGAGGGCTTGCATGATGCCGCCAAGCTTCTTTATAGCTCTGTCTCCAACTTTGCCAGCCTGACTTCCACCTTGGTCCGCCTGGGTGAATACCAGGCAGCCGTCGACAGCAGCCGCAAGACCAACAGCACGCAGACATGGAAGGAGGTAAGATGCAAAGAGTTCCGGCAAGAGCACAGGCCCAGTAAGCCTTCTCTTATCATCTGCTCTGATTTCCACAGGCTTCTGTCCGAGGGGATAAATTTGAGCATCAGCCTGGTACCTAGTCCACCCTCAATAGTCCTCTGCAATGCCTGGGAGAACCTCATAAGCTGGTGTTGGTGGATGGAAGCAAAGGGGCAGGGGAAACGGAGTCAGGCCGGTCAACTCTCAGATAGGGTTTTTATTAGCAAATTGGATATGGTCTTTGCACCTGATGAGGAGAAGCAGCCTTTGAAATCTTTCTCAAGTCATGTTAGCGGCACCCTCAGTGTCTGTGGACACGTTAGTCACCAGACACCAGACACCCGGTAGAAAAGCTGAGGGACACTCAATTGCGGGTTCTCTGTGGATGGTGAAAAGAGTCCTGGTGGCCGAGTGGCTAAATGCTCAGGTCCCAGTCAAGAGGTCAGCAGTTCCAACCCACCACAGGAGGCAGTGGAGGCCGTCTTTCTGGAAAGCTTGCCGCAAGTCCTAGAAACCCTTGGGAGCGGTTCTGCTCTGTCCTCCAGGCTATCTGTAAATGGACATCAACTCACTGGCCTTGGGGGTGGTGCCGTGTTTCACTTGAGGCTGCTGTGTTATCAGAGTTTCAGGGCAAGGGACATGTTCGGTGGTCCTGGGATTTGTTCCCAGCCTCCCAGGGAAATCTAGTCCCCGAGTTGCATGCTTCCTAAGAGCTTCTGGACTTTTCCCCTACCTCTTAGATAAATCAGGACGATCAGAGAGACACGCTCTGACTGAGCAGTGTCCCAGGAGGGCAGTCCATCATCTAAGAGGGTCCACCAGTCTATCTCTGGCCATTAAGCTGGTCGCTCTTGTAATGAAAGCACTGTTTTCAAAGACTAGTCCATAAGGCAAGCCCCCCCATGTCAGCAGCACACAGGGCAGTGTGTCTCACTCGCTTGCTCTCCGCTCATGATCTCACTTGAGCTTTGTCCAGCCCTTTCCAAGTGCCCTGGAACCCCAGACTGACTTTGATGCCACATAAGAAACTTCCCTCTCACAGGACTGAAGACTTAATGAATGAGTTTCTTCCTCTCCAGGGTTTCAAATAGCTGCTCCGCCTACAGATCACAAAGGTCATTATTCTCACCCACCCCCACCCCACCCCATCCCAGACTCATGAAATTCAACCAGTCAAGTTCAGTCATGTTATCCACTTGTGTGGGAAGTTGACTGAAACAGTCCCGCTTGCTGCGTTTCCGAGGTACGCCCGGCTATGCCCACCCTCGTGCTCCCATGCTTCCCATCCCTGGACACTCACGCACACCTTCCTCCCCCTAGGTGTGCTTTGCCTGTGTGGATGGGCAGGAGTTCCACCTCGCCCAGCTGTGTGGTCTTCACATCGTCACCCATGCAGATGAGCTGGAGGAACTGATCCACTATTACCAGGTAACCAGTCTTCACTCCGAAGGGAGCCCTGAGAGTACCACGAGTTACACGCGGGGCCAGCCACTGTAAGGTTGGGCGATTCAAGATTAGCCACTTCATGGGAGAAAGAGGAGCATTGTACTTTGCTTCCTTATTGAGTGGCGGAGTGCTGTCCTCATACTTTGCTCTTGGATGGTTGAGTGTTGTCCCTATGCTTCATTGTTGGGTTGTTGCGTATCGTACTTATTCTTACCCTTTGCTAGTGGATGGTTGAATATTGCGCTTTGCTCTTGTGTGGTTGAGTGTCACACTTCAGTTTCATTTGAGTGGCTGAGTAGCTAGGTACATTTCACTGTGGAGCGGTATTGTACATAGCTCTGATGTTCTCACTCAGACTCCCCGCCATCCAGGCAATGTCAACTCATAACGACCCCATCGAACAAGGGAGAACTGCCCCTATGGGTTTCCCAGAAAGTAACTTTTTTTTTTTTCATCACTGCCCTGGTGGGAGTAGGAGGCCTAGCCTCGCTCCTGGAGAGCTGCTGCTGGATTTGAACCGTCAACCCTGTGGGCCGCAGTTCCACACACAACCACTGCGCCACCGGGGCTCAGCCCCCAGAAAGTAACTTTGTACAGGAATACATGCCCAGAATGACTGGTGGTTTTGAACTGCCAAGCTTGCAGATCTCAGCCCAACTCATAACCACTACACCACCAGTAGTTGAATAAAGTGCTTACACTTGGCTCTTGAGTGGGTGGTTGAGTATCTGACTTACGTTTCACTGTTGGATAGTTGGGTATTGTAATTATGCTTTCTTCTTGCCTGACTGAGTATTGTACTTAGGCTTTGCTCTTGGGTGGTTGAGTATATCGTACTTAAGCTTCCCTCTAGAGTGGCCGAGTATTGTCCTTACCCTTTGTTGTCGGATTGTCGACCGTGAGGTTTTGCTTTGGGGGAGTTGAGTTTTGTACTTAGGTTTCACTGTCGCGGGGCTGAATGTCACACTCACATTTCATTTGAGGGGTTGAGTATTGCACGTACGTTTCACTGTGGGATGGCTGAGAACTGGACTTAGGCTTCCTTCGTGGGTGGCTGAAGGGCAGACGTCAGCATGTTAAAGCACCTGACCCTCCACCTGTGGGACTCCTGGAGCTGTGCCTCCATACCAGGTAGAGTTAGTCAAGAGGAACCATTGGATTTTGCTCCGTTCTGTTTCTCTCCCTTGAAACTCAGCCCCAACAGCCTCCCTGAGAGAAGTCACCCAGCAGGGACTCAGTGAATCATCAGGGTCTGTGAAGGTGCGTGCTATTGATCCCAACAATACCACGCAAGACTGGATGACTTTGAAATGTTAATGCCCTCCTGTCCCCCAGGGTCACTGCGGGCCGTCAGGTGGTCATGCTGTTGTGGATTGGGCATTACCCTGCTGCTGCTGCCGGAAACTATCTCATGAGTCCTTCAAACACCAGCAGGGCCACCCCAAGTGGACAGATTTTAGCAGAGCTTCCAGTCTAGCAAGAAGGAATCGCTGTTCACCACAGAGGACTATGCAGATGACACAGCCTTGCTTGCTGAAGAAGAGCAAAGGGCCACCCCCTCCATGTGGATTACAAGGGTAATCAAGGTAAAGAGAACCAAATTCCTCGCAGCTGGGCCAGTGGGCAGCATCACGCTACACAGAGAAAAGATTGAGGTCTTGAAGCATTTCCTCTCGCTGGGATGCCTAATCAATGTCCATGGAAGCAACCGGCAAGGCTTTGTCAAAGGACACATCGCGTTGGGGAAATGTGACGCACAAGACCTTCTTAGAGTGTGGAAATGCATGGCTTCAACTTTGCGAACAGCACAACAGCACCCGACCCAAGCCGTGGTATTGTCAGCCGCCTCGTCTGCACATGCAAGTCGGATATTGAAGACCACAGAAGAATCAAGGTATTGGAACTTTTGTGCTGGTGAAGAAGATGGCTAGTAGCCCAAGCTGTCGAAAGAACCAACAAGCCTGTCTCAGAAGAGGTATAAATAGAATGTCCCCTACAGGCAAAAATGGCAAGCCTTCGTCTCGTGTCACCCCGGGCACGTTTCAGGAGAGGCCAGCCCCTAAAGAAGGACTTCGCGTTTGGTAAAGTGGAAGGAGGTCGGGGAAGAAGCAAGCCCTTGACAAGATGGACTGACCAACCCTGGACTCCAAAGATAAAGATTGCGGGGACGGAGCAGGGCCAGGCAGTGTTTCATTCTGCTGTACGTGGGGTGACTATGGGTCGGAACTGACCCCCACACCCACATCACGCCAAGGAGAGCCCCGGGGAGATGTGGGGGCTCAACAAAGGGGTCAACCTTTCAAACCCAGCAGCCACTCTGAGGGGCTCAGATGAGGCAGTTCACCCCAGAGAGGTTTCTAGGCTCGGAAACCGTGAGGAGCAGTTCTGCTCTGTCCTCCCACCGGGCCGCGATGAGCGGGAATGTACTAACTGACCGGGGGTGGGGCTTGGGTTGGAGCAATGAATCCAAGTCAGCGGGAAGGGATCATGAGGCCCAGAGGCTGGGAGGCAGCAGGATCCGTTGGGTCAGCAAATTCTCGAGCGCTTGGTATGTGCGGGGCCTTGTGCTACAGAATTCTGTCAGTGAACAAAACAAACAAGTCCCTCTTCAGACCAATATCCATTCCACAGAGCTGACAGACAAGAAACACTCAAAGAGTAAGTCATGTTGTATGTTTGGGATGGTGAGTTTGGGCGGGGGGCGTGGAGAGGGCAGGTTTGGAAAGATGGGCGTGTCTAAGAGCAGAGTACTTGAGAGGGTGACATTTGAACAGAGACTTGAAGAAATAGAGATAGAGGGAGAAGTTGTGGAATTGGACAGTGTTTTGTTGCGTGTATGTTTGCCACGATCAGGAAGAGATCATAATTACATGAATAACAATGAGTCCAAAGGAGAAGAAAGTGCTCTGGAATGAAATATGGTTAGAGTTGTACAGCACTTATTGATGGAAAGGAATTACCACACTGTATGCAATGTGGATGAGTTTCACTGCTAATAAAACTGTTAGGAAAGGCTGAGCCCCCGTGGTGTAAGTGGTCGAGTGTGGGACTGCGGCCCACGGGCTTGATGATTCAAATCCAGCGGCGGCTCTCAGGAGCAGCAGTGGTTAGCTCAGTGATGCGCCCCCCAAAACAAACAAAAAGACTTTTGAGACTATGTCAAGAATAAATTTCATACCCTGAATACTAAGTGACCAGAGATCAAATGAGTTGTAAAGTGTTATCAAGGATGTGTACCACCCATGAAGAAATTCTAGAAATGTTATTAAAACAATAATAAAAAAAACAACAATAAAAAAGCTGATAGGAAAATAAAAAGAGATCGAGGAACTTAATTGTGTGACTATTTGTAGGAAGGATATTTCAGGAAGAGTTAGCAGAGCCAAGTCCCTAAGGAATTGAGTTAGAGCCTTGGGTTAGAGCCTGAGCAGGTGGGCGAATGGCAGAGGGCCAGGCCCCATTACGAAGGACTGGGAGCATAGAGAAGCTGACACAGCAGTGGGTCCCCGTGTCAGATGTCCCGGTAAGCTAGAGAACCACTTGTGAGCAGAGCACTTACTCATCTGTAGTAAACAGCCTTTCAGGGGTTTTCCCACCACATCAAAGATTCTGTTTGGAGGTTTGAGGTTTGGCTGGTATCTGTCTCTCCGCCTACGCCCATAGCACCTGCCTTCAGAATCAAAACTTCTTTTCAAATGTCCAGTGGAATACCCAGTAAGCTCTGCTGAGTAAAAGGGATTCAGGGCTGGATTCGTCGGGGTCACCTGTCTTACTTCACCCAAGCATTTAAACAGGTCTGGAAGGGGAAAGAGCGGGTGTCATGAGAAAGGCGGTGAAGCAAAGGAGAAGGTAGGAACAGGGGAGGTGTTGAGTCGAGTGGAAGGCAAGTTGGCTTCGGTTCCCGCCAGGAATCAACCATAGAGAAAGAACGTCTTCAAATTCTGCTCACCCCTTTCTCTGTCACTTTTTTCTAATTTCGGGTCATAAAAGTGGATGATCCTTTGTGAACTTGACTAGTACAGGGTAATGGGTGGGCTGTTTTCCAAGGGGGGACATTGCTCCCACCTCCAAATCCTCCCCCACCCCCGCTCAACAAGTTGAGCAAGTTTTGTCACATTCATCTCCTCTTAAGTCCCGCATGACCTCAGGATAGTCTCTGACCATGGGGGGGCTGCCTTCGAGGTTGCTTCTGCCCCCACCCTGAGCGTCACCATTGGTCTTGCAGGACCGGGGCTTCTTCGAGGAGCTGATATGCCTGCTGGAGAAAGCCCTGGGCCTGGAACGGGCCCACATGGGCATGTTCACGGAGTTGGCCATCCTCTACAGCAAGTTCAAGCCACAGAAGATGTCAGAGCACCTGGAGCTCTTCTGGTCCCGCGTCAACATCCCCAAGGTAGAATTAGAAGGGCCCCACCTCAAGGTGGGAATCCCTCTGCAAGGTCCACAGGTGGCACCCGCCCCAAACCTTGCCCTGTGACCTCTCTCCAGGTGCTGAGAGCCACAGAGCAGGCTCATCTCTGGGCCGAGCTGGTCTTCCTCTACGACAAGTACGAAGAGTATGACAATGCCGTCCTTACCATGATGAACCACCCCACAGTGGCCTGGAAGGAAGGTCAGTTCCGGGACATCATTGCCAAGGTAAGAGGAGAATGCAGAGCACCGGTCCCTGCCTGCTCCTGCTGGGCCCTGTTTTCGGGCTAGGGACTCAGGACAGGGAGGATGTGCTAGTCTGGGTAGACTAGAGAAAAAAAATTCATAGACAGTCACATGTGTCTAAGAAAAAGCTTTAGGGGCCGAGCCCCGGTGGCGAGTGGTTGTGTGCGGGACTGCGGCCCACTGGGTTGGCGGTTCAAATCCAGCAGCAGCTCTCCAGGAACAAGGTTGGGCCTCCCACTCCCACCAGAGGGCAGTGATGCCCAAAACAACAGCAACAACAACAACAAAGAAAAAGTTTTAGAGACAAGGGCAAATTAATATTGAGAAACCTCTCAGCCTAATCCAAATCAAGTCCATAATCCTCAGAAGAAGGCCACGTCCACACAGAGGCCTCATTGACTATATCCTGGTTGACAGGCCAGACTCCACCCCTGCACTCTGAATCCTCAAACCAACACCAGATGGTGTAACTGCCGCCGAGGGCAAGAATGGAAGGAACCCCTCATGTGGTGCTCCCCTGGTTAGTTCCCTAGACACCAAAAGAAGTACGTTTAAGTCAGTGCACAGTCCAGCCCACACCGCGGGCCAGTGCATGGCTGGGTGTGTGAAGCGCAGCCCGTCCGTGGGAGACTGGGCCTGTGTAGCCTGCTGCCCCTCCACCTCCACAGGGGGTTCCGTTTGGTCCCTGGCCCCCTCACACCCCTTGACCTCTTCCTCTTCCCATCTCTCCCGTGAAAAGGGCAGGCACCTTAGTTGGGAAGTAAACACCTGTGCAGTGGACCGAGGAAGCACAGAGCAGGTGTGCCCTGCCTGGAAGGGCTGCCCCTCCCACAGCCAAGTTGGATCACAGCACGACCTTGAATCACTCTGCTGTTGCTCTGGTTAGATGCCCCACCCCCACCCCCAGGGCCCCACGTGCAACAGTACCAATCACCACCTGCTCCCACGCCGTCCTTCCGATCGTGTGTCTGAGTGCACTGTTGCAGCTACTCTGTTGGTCCATCTCACTGGGGGGGAGGGGGGGCTTCCTTTTAGTCAGCGAGTCTCCACTGTACCAAGCACGGTGCCCTTCATGAACGACTGGTCTCTCCTGACAGCATGTGTAACGTACGTGAGATGAAGTCTGACCACTGCACTTCCTTTCTGATTTTTGTTTGTTTGTTTAGTCATTTTATTTGAGCCTCTTATAACATTCCATACATCAGCTGTATCAAGCATATATTTGTACATGTGTTTTGCAAAACATTTTCTACTTGAGTCTTTGGAATAAGCTCCCCTTTTACCTCCTCCCTCCCCAATCCTTCTACCCTCATGAATCCTTGATGAATTATATATATTACTATTATTATTATTTTGTATCTTACACTGTCCATTGACTCCCTTCATCCACATTGCTGTTATCCATCCCCTTGGGGGAGGGGGCGGCTATCTGGCCAACATTGTGATGGGTTCCCCCCTTGTCTCCCTTCCCCCTCCCTGACCGTCCCCTTCCCTGACCGTCCCCCTCCCGTCAAGATATCACTACTCTCACCCCTGTTCCTGAGGGGCTTATCTGTCCTGAATCCCATGTATGTTCTCCAGTCTAGCCGGATTATTAAGATAGACCTGGGTCATGGTAGTGGGGGTGGGGTGGGGAAGGAGCATTCAGGAGCTAGAGGAATGATGTTTGATTCGTCAGCGCTATACTGCGCCCCGGTTGGGTCATCCCTTCCTTACAAGCCTTCTGTGACCACCGTCACTTCTAAGGAGCATCCCCATCCCTATTTCCTTTCTGTTAGGCCTGGTTGTCTAGAGAAATGAAGCCCATGACACTCATCTATGTATAACAAAGAACTTTTGTATCGAGACGATGGCTTTGTTCTGGCCGTCCACAATACGGTCGGCGTTCTTCACCACCCCATTGTTCCAAGGCATCCATTCTTTCTCTGGCTGCCTTACTGCCAACCCCTCCACAACAAAAGTATGGTAGATGGTGCCCAGTTTGGGTGAGGCTGACCGAGGTCCACCCGATCTCTTCAGCAACGGGTGCAGGGCCTCAGGTAAAAGGCATGGCCGTCGCCACCACTCGATCATGGTCTGTGGTGGTGATCATCCACGCTCACTTTGTCCCAGCGCCCAGAGGCCTCTGCCCTGGGATTCTTGCTAGTGAGAATCAATGTGTGAGCTTACCCCTGTCCTGGTGCTCTCGGTGGGGACAGACACCCTCATCTCAAGAGGTGTCATGATCATCGTTCCCATGACTTTCCCTCCTATGGGGAAAACGTGCTGGCAGAAGGGGCAGTTGTCAGCCGGGACCTGCACCTACACCCAAAGCTGAACAGAATTCCAAGTCAGACCCACCTAGAGGCGACATATCCCAATCTTAAAGTCTTGCAGGATACTTACACTCAAACCTGCCACCCACTAATTTAGTTTAGCGTCTGGGTTCTCTAGGAGAGCAAAAACAAGATAGATACATAGATAGATAGATAGATAGATAGATAGATAGATAGATAGATAGATAGATAGAAATTGATATCAGCCACATAGCTCCCAGAATTAGAAAGCAGGCACATCTGGTTCAAGTCTGAGTCAGGTGTTCAGCTGGAAGCTTCTCCTGGCTCATATTCCTACAGGGAATGATGGGCAAGGGAGCAGGAAGAGGAAGCAGGAATACCACAAGTTGGTGTGTGTAGAGGTGGATGGATCCAAGGCCAGCAGGCCAGGCTTGTGACCCCAGAGTCCAGTGAATCCATGCTTGCCACAGCAGATGGCTGGCCTCCAAGGCCAAAGGACCAGAGGGTCAGTGAGCCAGTTACAGGATCTGGCTTCAGCAAGAAGCGCACAAGCTCTCCACACCGTCTGCTTAGATAGGAAGTAAGGCACATCCCCCGGGGAAGTACTTCTCAATAGCGTCAAGCCTGCAACCCGAGTAAACCAAACCAAACTCACCGCCAACTCATAGTGGCCTTATAGGACAGGGTCGGACGGCCCCCGGTGGCTTTCTGAGACTGTAACCCTTTCTGAGAGTAGAGCCTGGTCTTTCTCCCACGGAGCAGCTGGTAGCTTTAAACTGACGGCCTTCCAGATCGCAACTCCGCTCATAACCGCTGCGCCATCAGGAGGTCTGCGGCCTGGATACGGGGGTTGGATTTCACCCTGACCCTCTTACAACTGGTGGGCTGCTCATTGCAGATTCCTTAAAAGCGGGGATTACCGCTAAGAACCCTGACCCAGCCACGCTGCCTCGACTGGGGATTGGCACAGGACAGTCACCCCTGGCGGAATCCCACAGAAGGCACACCTGCCAGCTCCTGGCTGCTGGAAGGCCTCACCTTGGCCAAATCCACAGGGGCTGCCAGAGGGCAGAGGTCACAGGTGGGCAAGGCTCCGCCCATGTGGGATCCGACGTGTGGCAGCCCCTCACCACCTCCTCTGGGCTTGAGCGAGTCTAGATACCCCCTTATCCCATGCTGCGCTCTGCTGTAGGCGGTGTGTCTTCAATGAGTGCAGTGGCCGGGTTTGCTTGGCTCTCGGGATCATGACGTGATCCCTCAGCCTCAGAGGCAGCAGGCAGGGGTGAGAGCTGGAAGGACAGAAGCAGCAGGTTGGTGGCCAGTCTTGTTCTTGATGTGACATTAGCCTCTGGGGCTCCCCATCCCGTGGGGACATTCTTGACAGGGCCATGCCACTGCCTGTTCATCTTTGTCTGTGGCGCTGGGTTGTGAGTCCTTCGGGAGGCAGGAGACCAGAGGATGTGTCTAGGTCCAGCCATAGAGGAGCAGGAGGTCACCACATCACACTGTCCCCTGGTGCCCCTCTCCTGTATGCCTGCTCCATCCAGCCAAGCTCTTGCCTCACGCCTTGTACGCATCTGGCACCACCACTAATGTTCCTAACAAACCAATGACCACAGCCTTGGAACCTGCCCTCCAGCTTCCACCCAAGCCCAGAGCAGAGCACAGGCCTTGGCCTTCCGCCCTCCCAGGCAGCAAGTTGCTGAATAATGGTAAAAGCACAGGCAGGAGGGCAGCCGGGACGGTGCCAGGAGGCAAGCTCCAGCGACCTGACAAGACTTGAACACACAGCAGCAGGCCTGCCTGGGCACAGGGCTGGCCGATGGAGCCAGTCCGAGGGACAGCCCACAGAGTGCAGGTACCCATGCTGGGCTCCGGGCCAGCCACAGGGGTGGTCTGTCCCAGATCAAAGCACATGTGGCCTTGGGCACCTTGGGGTTCACTTGGGCTTGCTTCGCCCCTTGGGTTCAAGTAACGGGATAGGCGCGCGCTGCCCTCGCTCCCCTCGGGCTCTGAGCTGGTGTCAGACATGCCTGGTTCCCCGACCCCTGCCTCTGGGGCCCTGGAGGGGGACAGTGAGTGAGTGAGAAAGAGAGATGGAGTGTGGCAGGTGACGAGGGCCCAGGAGAGACGTCCATCAGAGTCTTTGGGAGTGCAGGGGGTGCTGCAGTCTTCTGCAGAGAGCCCAGACAAGTGCCTCTGATAAAGGGGCCCCGGGTGGGCCCCATGAGCCCTGAGGATGTCATTGTTTTGCCTTGGGCTTTGATCCACCCTGGTCAGCAGTTTGAAAGCACCAGCAGCTCTGCAAG
>PVJH01036572.1:0-18670 GCA_004026705.1 Nesogale talazaci | reverse complement strand
GAGAGAAACATCAAGTGCCCAGATGGCCCAGAGGGTGCCTCTGCGGGACCAAGCGACTGGAGAGCGTCTCCAAGACGTGGCACTTAAGCGAAGGAGCTTGACTGTTTCGCACAAAGTATCTGCCCACGAGCAGGGAGCCCCTGTGACCGGAGAGGCCCAGCCCAAGAACCCACCCACCAGGAAGGGACCCGGGCCCTCCTCTGAGCTGCAGGAGCCCCCCTGGAAGCCCAGAAAGATGTGGACGTCCGCCACGGTCAGCTGAGGTCAAGTCCAAGGCTTCCCAACCGGAGCTGGAAGGTGCCCACAACAGTACAGGACCTCGAGGGGCACTGGGAACTGGCGCATTTCCTTTGGCAAGAGTCCCCTGAGGGAAAGGCGCGCTGGCCGCTACAGGCTGTGCCCTGAGAAGGCAGGACGTCCGGGAGGGTCCGATGGTGTCGCCAGACGTGGAACGCTCCTCCTCCCCTAGCACCTGCTCAGGTGAGGAAGTCCCCAGCAGCACCTGGGTCGGGTCACTTTGAGGGCTGGCCCTTGTTGTAGAGGAGAAGTCCGAGATGTCGTGCCACAGTTGCTGTCTTCGTACAGGTAGGTCATGGAGGACTGCAGCGAGGGCTGCAGCGTGGGCCCGTGGTACTGGAAGAGCCACAGCACCAGCCCCCACACCAGCCCAGTGAACAGCGGGGACGGGTCGAAGCCGGGCTCAGGGAGATAGCCCTTCTCCATGCCCAGGCGGCCCGGGGCACACAGGACCCGTGACAGCAGGTCCATGTTGATCTGCCACTCCGGAAGAGGAAGGTCATGACGAGCACGTGTGGGGCCCGGATTTGGGCTCCATAGACGACTCCGTTCCGGAAGCCCTTGACCATGGCCAACAAGGTGTGGTAGCGACGCTTGCGCAGCAGGAAGTTGACCAGCAGGAGCAGCGCCTGCAACTGCGGCGGGGTGGCCATGGCGCGGACAGGTCACAGGGTGGGAGGCCCTGAGCAGAACGCACACCAACAGCACCGCCCCAGCCGCACGGCTCCGGTACTTACTAATTTTTAACACATTGTTAAGAGAGGGATATTGGACACGTATAGGTTAACTATATGTCACAATACCTGAATTATTCCCCTTTACAGAATAAATCCTTATGTAACTGAATGTTGTTTTCACAAACAATGAGAGTTGGTTGTCAGGAAAATTTTATAATAAGATTCCCTGATAATGCCAATTACAGGTCTGTCACAATAATGCATATCTTAATAGAGCAAGTAGGGCACTGATATACTTAGTCAATGTTTGTCTGCCTTCTGACAGTTCAATATTCTTGGTACAGCTGTCTTGTTTGTTCTAACTCCAGAAATTTTCCGTCTTAAATCCTCAGGTTACAGGTGTATTTGAGGTAGAGTCCAGTGCACCTAGTGGGGTTTCCACATTGGATCCTTCTGGTAAGGTTTTTGGAACATAGTGTGCACCTGGAAGATTCAGGATTCAATACCCCAATGTTCTATGGTCCTTGGTCTGGGTCTCCAGAGTGTGTACAGAAACTAGGGCAATGTGGCTCATTGGGTACTGTGCTAGGCTGGATTGAATAGAGAAAAACAAATCCAGAGACACTCATATGTGTGTAAGAAAGAGCTTTGTGTCAATTGTATATCAAGAAAGTATTCCAGTCCAGTCTAACCCAAGTCTGGTACTAGTCTCTGACTCTCTGCAGACTCCTGAAGCCACATGCAAGGGTGCAGAATACAGGAAAATCACCGGACAGAGAGTGGATCCAATAGCTGTGGGAGCATCTCTAAGACTCTGGCACGTCCCAGCACAGCTCAGCCGCAGGAAGGTGAGGACAAAGTGGCTGGCCTACAGAGAGCCATTTATCTCAGCGGCACCTCCAAATGAGGTCATCAAGCTGCAACCTGATTCACAGGCTAACCGCTACTCGTACATTTTTACATCTTTAAGTTGACACAAAAATAATGTAACTCCCACAGGTGCATATTATCAGGCATACTCCCCCCCCCCTTAGGGTCCTTAAAAGCATCGTTAATCATCCCCACCCCTCTCCATTTTTCTACCAACAGGCATGCAGTTATCTTCTCCCGAATTTGTCTGCTCCCTTTCCCTTTCCTGACTTAACTATTCAACCAGTATTCCTCAGCACTCCGATAGGGATGGCTACCTATTTGGGGAGACCTCATCATAATTTTTCATGGCAGCCACTAAAAATAGTCAACGTTCTCTCCCCCTCCCTTGATAACTTGAGGATATAAATCTTTATGCATTCCATTTCTTTTTTTGATGACTTCCAGTTTTCCTAGATTTACATTTCTAACATTCCAAGTTCTGATTACACCTTTATGTTTTCAGTGTGGCCCCCTTGTGAGTATCCCTCAACTGATTCAGATTAGTTGCCAACTGCTGCCCCCGCCCCCCAAGTCAGAAGTCTACAACCGGGATTCCTCTGGGACTTATGGTTTTGCTTCCATTACTGGTCTGTTGTGCTGCCCTTTTGGTTTGCCTCATTTGGATAGGTCAGATCAGCTGCACTCCTCAAACAGCATCTTTACTGCTGTCCTCTGCAGCTCTGTCATCTAGGGAGGGGACGTCAGCCGAGTCCGGTCTTGCTGTCCTGTCTGAACCAGCTTCTTTGAGCAGGAACATCATCACTCTCAAGGACTGGTGAACTGAAGTGAGCTCTTCACTCTCTCCCTTTCCTGTGGAGACATAAGCAATACCCTCCCCCTGGGTGAATTAGTACCCTGTTCCCCCATTGCTGTCTTTTTCCTCCCCCCATCCCTCTGTGAGCCATAAAGGCGTATGAAGGGGTGGGGGTGTCTTTCAGCACAGGTGCTATTTGAATCTTTTTAATTTTTTTTAATGACATATGCATCATTGGATTCAGTCTGGCTCTCTCCAGAGTATCTGGTCCTCATCCTGGGAACTGTGTGATGTATGCATGTTCCTCTATGCTCTTCTGCTATTTGAACTTGCCTCAGTAGACTCGTGTTGTACTCATCCTTTTGTGCTTGGATAACTTCACTCAGCATAATATCCTCCAATTCTTTCCACAAGACAAGGTGCTTCATTTTTTTCATCACCAGGGCTTTTTAGGGATACCAGAGTTTTCAAATCCATTCATCATCTATTATTTTTATCTTAGTCTCTGGTCAAGCAGTCTCCAGTTTTACTCCCCATACCCTATCTCATTTGGATGTGAGCCAGTACCACAGTATTGCTTGCCCACTGGGAGTCACCAGAGCCTCCCATTTGACCTGCTGACTTTGCATTCCTCCCTTCTGTATCGACTTGCTGTGGACTTCCTGCTTCAAGGCTGTCAGCCCCGGCAGCTAGTTAAGAAAAGCCTCTAGCATAACATTTGACCCACATACTTGAACCAGACTACAACTGTACAAGCCAACTTCTTGACATACAGGTATCTTTGATTTTGCTTCTCTAGAGAACCCAGCCTACCCCAGGGTGAGTTCAGTAAGTAAATAGTTTATAAAGAGATGGGCAGGGTTAGGGAAAACTACAACAGGTTCTGGTGATTCTATTGGGTAGGTGTTGAACTGGCAGTTGGACCCTATGAGTCACTCTGTGGGAGGAAAATGAAGCTATCTTCTCTCTAAAAGATGTACAGCCTCAGAAACCAGCTATAAGGTTACTGTGCATTGGAACCAACTAGATAGAGGGAAAACACGGGGATGATGAAAATTCCAGAAAGTCTGTGACAGTGGAAGGACCCCAGGTGGTGAAAACTTAGTTTGTTCTTAATTGTTAGCCTAAACTTGGCAGTGTAAAGCTACCCAGTGTTGCCATGCAATCAAAGTCTAGTGACCTGCCTCCATGGAAATTACAGTCCAGAAAGTCTGTGGAGCAATTCTACTCTGCACACATGGGCTTGCCCTGAGTTGAGATTGAGTCAAAGGCAATGAGTTAGTAACAGTGGAGTTGCTACCAACATTAGGGTTGATGTAAATTACACAAGAAGAAGGAGCATATACTAGAAATTATAAGGAATGTACCATGCAGAGAGGCCTATGCTGAGAAGGGCAGTGATATTCTGGGGAGAGACCTAGTGATTTCCAGCAGCTCCAATAGGGGGAAGGAATGGGGGTGCATACTCCAGACCCACTCACTTCCTTCACTTTGAATCCCTTCCTGAGATTCCCCATTGGCAGACCCCAATTAGAAACCAGAGAGCAGAGAGCTCTGTGCTGTATTTCCTCTTTGAATAAACAGCCCGTTGGAAATGGGTGGCAAACGGAGCTAGAGGATCACACCTCAGTCCTGTTTTCAAGATGGCGACATGAAAGCTAGAGAGAAACAAAAGGAAAGCTTGGTCTTTAGATGAGTGTTTAAGGTCACTGGATTAGTGACAAGGATCGTAAAACAAAGGCTCCAATCCAGACTTAGGTCTGTTTCCATCATGCTTTCTCAACATTGTAGTCTGAAGACAAATCTAGATGCAGCAATGATGGTGTCTCCCATTAGAATATGACTCTAGAGTGAAGGGCACAGACCTAGCCAGTTCAGTAACTTCCTAAAGACAAAGCACAGTCATTTAGGGAACTCGCACTCTACAGAACTCTTCAGACAGCTGTTCCACACTTGCAAGCCAGCTCCTTCCTTAGAAGGGGCTGAAAGAATGTTCCCCAAATGTGATAGTTAGATTTATTGTGCCAACTAGAGCTACACAGGAACATGTGGGAGGAGCTTAGCTTGATTTAAGGGTGACCAAGATAAATACTTTGCACTGATGGCATCCCTGGTGATTGGACCAGCCCTCTGCTGCCTGAATTAGTCCCTTGCCTCAACTGCTTGCTGTGGGCCAAGTCAACCTATGGATCATGTTGCTTTCCTGTGTGTGCATCGCTTGTAGTCCCAGGGAGATCTGCTTCTTGAGGGACCTAGGGGACACTTCACTAAGCTTCCCTGCTAATGTCTTTCCCTACACTCAAATTCTCATCTTCCTGCTGCTGCTGCCTCAGTCGACATGCCTTGCCTGAGGGCATTCTCCACTCTCTGCTTTCTTGTCCTTGGTTCAGCAGCCTGTGTTAGTTGAAGAACCTTCAATAGGTTCACTGTCCCATGAAAGTGAGTTGAATTGAGCCCTCTGCACTGCAGTGTGGACTATTGTGTTAGTCCGGGTAGACTAGAGAAACAAATTCATAAACACACGTATGGATATAAGGGAAAGGTTTATATACAAGAGGGATGGAACATTGACAAAGCATACCAACCCAGTTCAGCACAAGGCCATAAGCACGATATTAGTCCATATGTCTGATACCAGTCTATAAAGTCTCCTTCTGACTCACAAAGCATGTGCAATGACACCAGGACAATCACAGGCCAGTGGGTGCAGAGTCTTGTGTACCAGTGGCGGTAGAAGCATCCCAGCGCTGGCAGGGGTCTCCCCATGACTCCTCATTTCCAGGGCTCAGGGACCATCAGCAGTATCCAGTGGTGGTAGAAGCATCTCAGCACTGGCAGGAGTTTTCCATGTGGCGTCTCCTGATCCGACCCATGGATCAGTCAACGTGGGTTCCTAAAAGGGGGACTGGGAATGGAGAAGGCAAGAGACTCGAGAAATGGAGACAAGACAGGACTCTGATCAAGTCTCGTTTGTTGAGCCAAAAGGCAGGGTTCATATAGGCTAGCAACAGGAAGGGGAAGTACAACTTATGGAAATGAGGGGTAGGGATAATCAGCCAATCATACACATAGTTACAAAGAAACGGCAGGAAAAAAATGGCAGGAAGCAGTTCTCAAACAGGTCCACATGCTAATTAGGTGAACTCAACAGGTCCACATGCTAATTAGGTGAACTCATGGATTCAAAGGTTATCTTGCCTGCAAGCCATTACAATACAGAAGGTCAATAAAGGGGTCACTGAGGGATGGGAACAGCATTCTGCTTCCCACAGTCTCCTGTCCCAGAGTTTTGGTTCCATCAGAGTAAGCCCATGTGGCTTCTCCTCCAGCTCCTCCAGTCTCCAGGAATCAGGATCTATCAGCATGCTGTCATCTCTTCTTGTCAGTAGTTCATCTCCAAGGAACTCGGTTGATAGTCTCTCACTTCCAATTAGGAAATACTGCGAGACTTCCCAGAATTCTCAGGAAAAAGCCATGCTCACACAGAAGCCTCATTGGCTATCTCCAGAGTGACAGCATAGACTCCACCCCCTGTACTCCCAGTGCTGAAATTTACACAGATCAATGACTACCACAACTATTTAGTTATTAGATTCCTTCCTACTATATATATATAGCACACTATATATATATATATATATATATACACAAAATGATAAATGTCCTAGTTTTGTTATTCTTGAGAACCCTGCCTAACACACCAAACATGGAACACGGATTCTAATTCTGACCTGGAGTTCTAGAAGTTTCCAAAAGTATTCATGTCTGTGAAAGACTAATAACAGTAGCAGAGACATTTAGGGTCCTTGGTGACATTTACTATTCAGCATGCTTTATAGAGATTCTTTACCTTTAGGGTGCTTCTTATAGAAAGTTTGATTTATGAGTCTCTTATAAAAGAGTTAGCATCAAGGTGGTGAGTTCTAACTCTTTCTTAGTACTCTTGCCATGGTTTGGTGGAGGTATTAGCTCCAAGAATCTCTATACTCATGAAATCAAAGTCCATTTCCAATGTGCAACTTGTTGTGTGTAGGTGGTGGAAGGACCTTTCCTGTGACTTCGTTGGAAACTGTGGACAAGCAAACTTGGTGATGAATTTATGCCCTTAGTGATGGTGTAAGCATGAGCAATCAACTCCCAAAGAAATGAAAACCACATGATCTAGTCTTTGAAAACCTTAAGCATTCTGGAATTTCCCTCACCATAACTAAACAGCACATGGTTATTTTCAGCCAGGTTCACCTAATTTTCTAAGGCAACGTTCTCATCCTATCTGCCTACCACTCACCTCTATTGCCTCTCCATATTGCTGGTATCTTTTGTCAATTTATTGATATCTTGCTTGCCTTTTAAAAACTGTTTTCTTGGACGTGGTTGACTGGGTTATGCAGACTGAAACTATGTGCATTATTTGATTATTAGAGCTTTTGGGTAACTTTGTTATCCTAGGCAAATGAGGGATCATTTCGATGTTCTCTTCCTCTTTTCTCTTCTAGAGGGTAACTCAGACTGCTTTCTGTACCCTCCTCTCCTCCTCACACCTAATTAGACAGCACTCATTTGTGGCTTGAGTAAGACTTGCTCGCATCTGTGCTGTGCTTTCATCAGCAAGGTTAACACCATTCACCTTCAGGTGCGCACTGTTCTAATAGGCCTGTCCCACCCAGGGATCTTGCTTTAACCTGGAACACAATGTACTGATCTGCTAGGATTACACAGTAACACTGCAGCAAACCATTTAAATTTAAATGGACTTGACCGCTAAACTATTCTCTAAAGAGAACAACTTGATACTATATAAATAGGTCTTTCCGATATAATCTAAGAGGTTTGAAAGTCTCTATGAGTAGCAGTACTAAGCTGTTTTGTTCATCCGGGCTGAATGACAAGTGTGAAAGAGCTGATGTGTAGCTATCACCTCTACACTATTCCCAAAGGTTTAACTGTAAAGATAGCATATTCATGAATGACCTTATAATAAACTCCACAGTACAATGTTAAAGGGTCGAGCAGTATAATATAAGGATATCACCTGAAGAATTAAAGTCCTGTGTGCGTTGTTGTAACTTTCTGGTCTTGTTTGCAAAAGTCAGAGAAGAAAAAGGATGACCGAACCTGGGGGTCTGCACTGGATTGAAAAATTAGAACAAAAAGACCCTAAAAAAATTATTTGCTGACTCATTAGCCTCTCTTCTATGACACCCAAATGCTTATGAAATTCTGATCAATAACAATATATAATCAAATTATATCTATATTAAATTTTTTCTGTTTATTTTTTTCTGATAAGACCTTCAGCCACCATCTATTTATATTTGGAAGCCCACTGCTCTTCATCTTTTAATCATTTTCATTTTTTACAAATTAGCAAATATTAAATAGCATATTATTAATAGCAGGTTTGACCTATTTATTCAGCTAGGCTGTGATTTTATTAGTAATAGACATTTTACTTTTTAAAAATCATCTTTATGGGCTGAGCCCCCGTGGTGTAGGAGTTGTGTGCGGGACTGCGGCCCACTGGCTTGACAGTTCAAATCCAGCAGCAGCTCTCCAGAAGCAAGGCTGGGCCTCCCCCTCCCACCAGAGGGCAGTGATGCCAAAAAAAATCATTTTATTGTGAACTCATACAACTCTTATTACAATACATACATACATACATACATTGTATGCAAAGCACATTTGTACATTTGTTGCCCTCATCATTCTCAAAACATTGTCTTTCTACTTAAGCCCTTGGTATTAGTTCCTCATATTTCCCTTCCTTCATAAACCCTTGATAATTTATAAATTATTATTATTTTGCCATATTTTACACTGTCCAATGTGTCCCTTCCCCCACTTCCCTGTTGTCTGTACCCCTGGGAGGAGGCCCTATGTAGATCCTTATAAGCGGTTCCTTCTTTCTACTCCACCTTCCTTCCACCCTAGCAGTATCGCCACTCTCACCACTGCTCCTGAAGGGATCATCTGTCCTGGATTCCCCGTGTTTCCAGTTCCTATCTGTGCAGTGTACCTTCTCTGGACTAGCCGGATTTGTAAGGGAGAATTGGGATCAGCATTGTGGCCGGGAGGAAGCATTTAAGA
This sequence comes from Nesogale talazaci, assembly GCA_004026705.1. Taxonomy (NCBI): domain Eukaryota; kingdom Metazoa; phylum Chordata; class Mammalia; order Afrosoricida; family Tenrecidae; genus Nesogale; species Nesogale talazaci. The sequence goes on along the minus strand of PVJH01036572.1, from coordinate 9,943 downwards.
ACTAGAGGAAGTTTGCATATTTCATCGTTGCTACACTGAACCCTGACTGGCTCCTCTACACGCCCCCCCCCCCCCCGGTGACATTTTACTTTTTAGGATAATATTTTCTTATGTTTTAGGTGAAAGTTTACACTACAAATTAAGATCCTCTTTTAAAAATTTTTATTGATTGGTTCATATATTTGTTATAATTTATAATGTTAGCATTCTCATTATTTCCATTCTATTTGTTCTGTTTCTGTTAATCTAGTTTCCCCTCCCCCCCACACACACACATACACACCCCTTCTTTGCTGGATCTTCTTTACTTCTGGGCAAATTTTTACTATTTGTTCTCATGTGGATTATTGCTTCAGGAAGCACACTCCTCATGGATGATATTGTTTATTTTAAAATCAGTCTATTATTTGACTGACCTGCAAAACTAGCTTTAATTCCAAACTCAAAGATTATTTGAGAGCACTTATCTTCAGAGTTCATCTAGTCTTTATCGATCCTGTGGGTCTACCCTCTGTCAGGGGTTAGAGTGCTGTGCTTTTCTCCCGTGATCTCCAGGGCCTGCTGTTGGGTTCTTGAGTAGACTGTGTACTGGTCCAGGTTGGGTAGAGGAACAAATTCAGAGGCACTTGTTTGTGTGTAGGTGAGAGCTTTATATCAAAGAGCTATTGCACATTTAGAAAACACCGCAGCCCAATCCAGATCAACTCCAGAAGTCTGATATTGCCCCATATGCCCATGCTATTCCATAAATTCCTCTTCAGCATCACACAGCCATGCAGTGATGCAACTACAGGAAGACCACAGGCCTGTGGATAGACCATCTTGTGGATCCAGTGGTGGTGGAAGCATCTCAGTGCTGGCAGGGGTCTCCACATGGCTCCTCCAGCTCTGGGGCTCTAACATAGCTCCATGTGTCTTGTCATCAGGTATGGCTCACAGGGAGTGTGCCTGCATCTGGCCTCCAGTAAGCTATTATCTTCTCGATACCTCCAAATGAGGTCATCAAGTTGTAACCTGATTGACAGGCCAGACTCCACCCTTCACAAATTGACAGATTATGGTTATACTCACATGATTGATTAATACTTTCATTTTTATATAATGCCTATCTCTGTCTCTCTCTTTTTTTTTTTTAGGCATCACTGCCCTCTGGTGGTGGGAGTAGGAGGCCCAGCCTTTGCTCCGTGGAGCTGGAATTGAACCTCCCTCCCAGTGGGCCACAGTCCCGCGCACAACCACTACGCCACCGGGGCTCAGCCGTCCCTGTCTCTTATAATGGATTTTGGTTTAAAGTATATTTTATCAGAGATGATTCTTGCCACTCCTGTTCTCTTTTGGTTACTATATGCTTGATATAAATTTTTCCACTCTGATTTTCAGAGTGTCTTTGTATCTAAAGTCTGATTCTTGTATGTAGCGTTTTGATAGGTCATGCTTTACTTTATTTTAATTAATTTATTAATGTATTTCCAAATCTGTCTCCTGACTGGTATGTTTAAACTAGTTCCATCCACTGTGATTATTGCTAAGGATGTAATTTATTCCTGCCATTTTGTTGTGTGTCTGTGTGTGTTGTGGAGTGTGTATGTGTGTGTGTGATGCAAATGGTTTCTTTGTTTCACTTAATTTTCTGTGCTATTCTCTCTGTTCATGGATTTTCTTCTTGTTTTCTTTGTTGTTTATTTTTTCAATATTATGTATTTTATATTTGCTAAGTCTTTTTACTTTATTCTTTATTTTGGTGAGTAAATTTTATAAATTTCTGGTTTATGGTTACTTTGAAATGTACCTTCATCATAATTTTCTATAATTTTATGGTTACTCTGAAATTTACCTTTATCTCTCTTGACTTCCTTGACTTTTTTAACTTATACATAAGTCTTTCTAATCTTTGTTTGTTTTGGGGGGCATCACTGCCCTCTGGTGGTCATGGGAGCTACCCAGCGCTGCTCCTGAGAGCTGCTGCTGGATTTGAACCGCCAAGCCGGCGGGCTGTAGTCCCGCACTCAACCGCTTATGCCACCGGGGCTCAGCCCCAAGTCTTTCTAATTCTTTAACAGGCAGTTCCATTTTCATCTCTTCAAGAGGAGGCCTTTTTATTATTATTAAATAATTTTATTGGGAACTCTTAAACAGTTCTTATCATAATCCATACATACATCCACATTTGTACATGTGTTGCTGTGTTAGTCCAGGTAGACTAGAGAAACAAATTCATAAGCATGCATATGTGTATAAAACAGAGGTTTAGATACAAGAGCAATTGAACATTGAGAAAACATCCCAACCTGGTTCAGTCCAGTCCAAGATCATAAGTCCAATATTAGCTCATATGTCTGATACTAATCTATAAGTCCTCTTCAGAATCGTGAAGCACACGCAATGACACTAGGACAATTACAGGCCAGTGGATACAGTCTTGTTCATCCAGTGGTGGTAGAAGCATCTCAGTGATGGCAGGGGTCTCTCTGTGCCTCCTCCAGTTTTCATGGCTCAGGGTCTATCAGCTTGTTGTCGTGTGTCTTCTCAGCTGCAATGTTTCCCAGGGAGTGAGCCTTGTGTCTTGTCAGTAGAATATCTCCAAGAGACTGAGGAGTGAGTCTCTCACCTCCAAGGGGGGAAATGCAGCCAGGTTTCGCAGAATTCTCAGGAGAAAGCTATGCCCACACAGAGGTTTCATTGGCTATCTCCAGACTGACAGGCTAGACTCCACCCCTACACTCTTAATCCTCAAATTGGCACTAGATTAGGTGACTGCCACAGTTGCCATCATTGTGATTGATTCCCCCTTTCTGCCCCCACCTTCCCCTCACCCTCCTGCTTTCTCTATTCTCATTACTGGTTCTGAGGGGTTTATCTGTCCTGTATTCCCTGTGTTGAGGATTCCTATCTGTAGCAGTGTACATGTTCTGGTCTAGCTGAATTTGTAAGGTAGAATTGAGGTCATAATAGTGGAAGGGAGTAAGCATGAGAGAACTAGAGGAAAATTGTGTTTCATCAGTGCTATACTGCACCCTGACTGGCTCATCTCATCCCCGTGGCCCTTCTGTAATGTAATGTCCATTTGTCTGCCGATGGGCTTTGGGTCTCTACTTTGCAGTTCCCTTCATTCATATTGATGATTTTTTTTGTTGTTCTGGGTCTCTACTGCCTAATCGATTCCATCATCACTTCATGATCATACAGATTGGTGTGCTTTTTCCATGTGGTCTTTGATGCTTTTCAGCTAGATGTCTGTTGTTTATCTTCAAACCTTTAAGACACCAAATGCTATATCTTTGGAAACTGGGCTCCATCAACTTTCTTCACCACATTTTCTTATGCACCCATTTTGTCTTCTGTGATCATGTTGCGAAGAGGAGCATCACAGAATGCTGGATTATTAGAGCAAAGCGTTCTTATGTTGAGGCCCAATGTCCATCTGCTACCTTAATACTTAGCATATAAATATAAGTACATAGATCTATTCCCCTATCATTATATATTAATATATTTACATATGTACATGTCTGTATTTAGACCTCTATAAATGTCCATTACCTCCTAGTTCTTTCCTCTATTTCCTTTTACTTTCCTCTTGCCCCACTATGTTCGGCCTTCATTTGCATTTCAGTAATTCCTCACAGTTACATTGCCTTTGTTTAAGTCCCACTAGGCATCCTATGCCTTTCTTTCCCTCTGTTTTAGTTCACTTGTTGTTTCCTTGTCCCTGGGTTGGTTGACACCCCCCTTCCTTTCTCCCACCTTCCCTTCTCCAGTGTCCCCTGGGACTATCGGTCCCATTATTTTCTCCTCTGAATTGTTTATCCAGTTTATCTTATCTAGATAGACATGTAGAGACAATAAGTGCAAAAGCAAGGCAAAGTCAAACAAAACAACAAAGGAAGACAAAACAAGAAACCAAAATAGCAGCAACAAAAAGGAAGCCAATGACAAAAAAGGAAAAGCCTATAAATAGTCCCAGGTCTACTTTTGACCTTTAGGAGTGTTTTCCAGGCAAGTCTGCTGGGATGCCACACTCTGTCCTCAAAATCTATTTTTGGTATTCCCTGGGGGCTTCATTGCTTTGCTCCCCTTGCTGCTCTGTTGCAAGTCCTTATTGTTTTGACCCAGAGTGATGGGGTCAGATCGGCACAATTCCTGTATTGTGTCTCCTCAGGAGGATTTTATATCCTCCTTTTGCTTACTTGTTTAAGCTATCTTGATGCTGTTTCTTCATATGACTTGTTGCTGTTTGCTATCTCCAAGTTCTTAAGGTGTTCATTTGTTTATTGGTTGTACATATTTTTTCTTCTGATTTTTGGGGTATGTATTTAGAGATTTATTTCTTTTTTCTGTTCAGAAGGTCTTTCTTCCTTTGTATTATTTTTGCATTTGTATCCTTTCAAAAGAGCATTGCTGGCCCTCTTGCTTGGAATTCTTGGACTGGCAATTATGGGTATGCAATATGGTTCTCTCAGAATGGGTCAGATATTTGTTATCTGTGAATATAATCTGTCTTTGCTCAGTTCCTTCTTATGTTGGATCCAGTTGCATATTGGGTGAACTTAGCAAGAATTTGATTCAATATACAGCCAAGAATCCTGCTGAGATGAGTTTCATTTACATAAAAGGTGTCTCTAGGAGAAAGATATCAATAAAGGTGTTGAAGTGGTAAGGGCCTTATATCTTAAACAACTTGCACATGAGAGCTCTAATGACCCAGAGTGAACTTAGTTTCGTTTGGCACATTCTCACATACTGAAGCTGTGTCAATTTCATTTCAGGCTCTGCCAGTTCCCTTTCACTGAAGGGATCACTTTTCCTTATGCTTTGTCTGCTTGGCATCTACGGGTCTTTGTTCAGGAACATCGGTGTCCTTGATTAGTTGGTGCCCTACGTTTGTGCATACTTTGCGCATTGGGTAATTCACCCATTATAAAGATACTGTCACCCCTTTCTTATGCTGTAATATTTGGAAGAAACTGAGTAGATATGCCGATAATTAAGATGTGAAGAGTTATACTTCTCCTCCATGAGAATAGACTATCAAAATAAGTTACCTGGTATTTGTACTTCTTTGTGTGTGTGTGTGGCATCACTGCCCTGGTGGGAATAGGAGGCCTAGCCTTGCTTCTGGAGAGCTGCTGCTGGATTTGAACCGCCAAGGCAGTGGGTCACAGTCCCACATTCAACCACTATCCCTCTGGGGCTCAGCCCAGTATTTGTACTTCGTAAGCATGGAAGATGTATTCAATCACTTCTTTTTATCAATCATGGATTGATAAATATTTGTTTATCATTAAATTACAATGTAGTTGTTGTTACCAGATGGCATTGAATGGGTTCTGATTAATAGTGAACAACAGAATGAAACACTGCCCAGTCCTGGGCCAGCCTTACAATTTCTGATAAGTTTGGGCTGAGCCCCGGTGGCGTAGTGGTTGTGCGCGGGACTGCGGCTCACTGGGACGGAGGTTCAATTCCAGCAGTGGGGCTGGGCCTCCTACTCCCACCACCAGAGAGCAGTGATGCCCAAAAAAAAAAAAAAAAAAAAAACAATTTCTGATAAGTTTAAGGCAGTTGTTGCAACCATGCGTCGACTCCTCCCCTTGAGGTCTTCCTTTCTTTTACCGACCCTCTACTTTTCTAAGTATCATTTATTTCTGCAGGATCTGGTTGCTCCTGGCTACATGTTCAAAGTATGTGGGACAAAGAGCCACCATCCTTACTTTTGAGAAGCAATCTGACTGTGCTTCTTTCAAGACAGATTTGTTCATTATGCTTGCAGATCATAGTTTATTTGATCTTCATCAACGACAAAATCCAAATCTACCAATTCTCCTTTGGTTGTCCTGATTAATTGTCCAACTTTCACATGTGTCTGAGGTGATTGGAAAAAGCATCACTTGGGTCAGATACACTTCAATACTCAAAGTGTAAGTTCTTTAACACTTAAAAGAGGTCTGGCGGGCTGAGCCCCGGTGGCGTAGTGGTTGTGTGCGGGACTGCGGCCCCCTCGGACGGAGGTTCGATTCCAGCAGTGGGGCTGGGCCTCCTACTCCCACCGCCGGAGAGCAGTGATGCCCACAAAACAAAACAAAACAAAAACAAAAAAAAGAGGTCTGGCGTAGCAGGTTTGTCCAATGCAGCTTGATTTCTTGACTGTTGTTTTCATGATTGTTGATTGTAAACCCAAGTAAAAGGAAACCCTTGACAATTTCAATATTTGCTCCTTTTATCATATGTTTTCACTGCCTCCTATGAAGATCATAGAGGGAGTTCTTGAATTCTTCAAAGAAGACCATAGAAGAATGAACGCATTTGAATTTTGGTACTGGTGAAGAATACTGAAAGTATGCTGGACTGCCATAAATACTATATATATATACATACATACATATATATACACACACATATATATACATATACACACACACATATATATAAATACAAGACCAAATGCTCCTTATCAGCAAGGTTAGAGAGACTTTGTCTACATCCATTGGACATACTGTGAGGAGCGATTCCTCAGAAGTCCCAGGTAAAGAACATCTTGCTTGGTGAAGTAGAGGGTCAGCATCAAAGGAAAAGACCCGAAGAAATGGATTGGCACCGTGGCTGCAACCATGGGCTCAGACCTAACAATGGTGAGGGTGGCGCATGAAGGAGCAATGCTTCATTCTGTTGTAGATGGGGTTGCAGTGACTAGAAACCAATTCAAGAGTACCTAACAACAACACCGCTCATTCCATAGCCTCTTCTGAATCAGGCTTCAATCTCTGGCAGCTCCCTGTTAATGAATGTACCACTGCAACTATTCTTAATTATCTTCAGTGAAATATGCAAGTAAATTTCGCTGAAGATAATGATGTTAATTATATTGTTCAATAACTTCCACATTCTTACAATGCAATACACCTTATTTAGATTGTTGCTCTAATTGTGACTTCTTTGGGCATTGCTTTCTCTTGCAGTGATCTCCTTTGTCCTTTGACGTACTCCCATCATTATGGAACTTTTTTTTTCATTGTGGAACTTTTAAAAATCTGTCTGTTTCTTAGCACTTCTTTATTTTCTGGCATTACTATAGATTTAAAATATTGAATAATATTAAAATATTTTAAATCCTAAGGTTCCAATTCATCCATACTATTCCAAACAAAAGATGTTTAACCATGTCTCTGGAGTGAGTGGAATTTTCTAGCAATCCACTCCAGATTCATCTCATATATTTCCTGTGTCTGTCCCAGAGGTGGCTATTTCTCCAAGGAGTCCTGATTTCTGTCCCTGGAGAAGGTTTTAGAAAGCAAAATCTGAGAGTCAGGTGTGCTTGTTGCTATGGAGGTGCTTTCCTTTAGGCTCTTTCAGTTGATGAACAGAGGCAAATATATCTCATGTATATTTACATATCTATAAATATTTGTATACATGGCTATCTGGAGCTATATGAAGCTAATCACAACTTTGTACTGGTCTCTCCCACTGTAACTCATTTCCACTTAATCACCTTTCTACTATAAAATCCAATTCCAATAGTGAAAACTCTGGCTTCTATTGCTTGCTAGCAATGGTGATTTCAGAACCATTAACCTATAATACATATGAAATAAATATGATCATATGAAATATGTATCAACTCAAGTACAGTCTTTGCCTTTAGTCTTACAGTCTCTATTCATTTGCAAAAATGCTTTATATCCATAACTTTCCCACTACCTCCTTCAGGCATTTGTGATACAGTTAGATTGTTTTGTCATGTTATGTATTCCATTCTGAGATCTTCTTAGAGGATATTTTTAAAATGTACTTATGTTAAGATGAACTCCTTGTGCTGTAAAGTTCTCTGGTTTTCTAATTATTCCAGTATCATAAGTTCCTAAATAGTAACTTCCATTTCCTCCTCCTCTACCTTAGTAACTACAAATAGGCTCTAGTTTTTACATACTGTACCTCAGAGATATTGAAGGTCTGATTCTAGACTCTAAAGAAATATTGTAATAACGTGAGTCATATATATTTTGTTTTCCACTCAATATTAAAGTTATGTTTACACTATGTTGTAGTCTATTCAGTGCAGCAGTATTATGAAAAATGTGGAAGTATTGTGAGCATTACAAAAATGTGACACAGAGACATGAAGTGAGCACAGGCAGCAGGACAAATGGTGACCTTGATGCAAGGTCGCCACAAAGTTCCATTATGTAAGAAACACAATCTGCAAAGCACAGTAAAAAGAGGTAGACATGGATTTGCCTATTTTATATAAGTGAAATTCCATAGTACTTATTTTGTATATAACTTATTTCAGTCAGCATTATGTCTTTTTAAAAATCATTTTATTGGAGCCTCATTACAACTCATTACAATCCTTACATCCATGGTATGCCAAGCACATCTGTACATTTGCTGCCCTCATCATTCTCAAAACATTTTATTTCTACTTAAGCCCTTGATATTAGCTCCTCATATTTCCCCTTCCTCCCCATTCCCCCTTCCCTCATAAACCCTTGATAATTCATAAACTATTCTCATTGTGTCATATCATACACTGTCTGATGCCTCCCTTCATCCACTTCCCTGTTGTTCATACCCCAGCAAGGAGGTTTGTAACTGGTTCCCCCTTTCTACTCTATCTTCCCTCCATCCTCCTGGTGTCTGCACTCTCACCACTGGTCTTGAAGGGATCATCTGTCCTGAATTCCCCATGTTTCCAGTTCTATCTGTATCAGTGTATATCCCCTGGTCTAGCCAAATTTGTAAGGCAGAATTGGGATCATGATAATGAGGGGGAGTAGGAATTAAGGACTAGAGGGGAGTTGTAATTTCATTGCTGCTACACTGTACACTGAATGGCTCATCTTCTCCCCACAACCCTTCTGTAAGGGGATGTTGCTTCACCTAGAGATGGGCTTTGGGTCTCAAATCTGTATTCCCCCTCATTTATAAAGATATAATTTTTAGTTCTTTGATGCCTAATACCTCATCCCCTAGACATCTCGTGGTCACACAGGCTGGTGTGCTTTTTCCTGTGGACTTTGTTGCTTCTGAGCTAAATGGCCGCTTGTTTACTTTCAAGCCTTTAAGACCCCAGATGTTCTATCTTTTGATAGCCAGGCACCATCAGCGTTCTTAACCACTTTTACTCATGCACACATTTGTCTTCAAGGATTGTGTCAGGAAGGTGAGCATCATGAAATAACAATTTAATAGAACAAAGTGTTCTTACATTGAGGAAGCACTTGAGTGGAGGTCCAATGCCCATCTGCTGTCTTAATACTAACCCCATAAGTGTATGTACATAGATCTATTTTCCCATCATATATAAATATATTTACCTTTGTACATGCCTGTATTTAGACCTCTATAAATGCCCTTGCCTACCAGTTCTTTACTCTATTTCCTTTTACTTTCCCCTTGTCCCACTATAATGCTCAGCCTTCATTTGGGTTTCAGGATCTTCTCTTGGTTACAATACTCTTGATCAATCCTATTGTGCCTCTCACACCCACCTTGTTACTGATTTTGGATCACTTATTGTTCCCTTATCCCTGGGATGGTCAACACCACCTCCTTTCCCCCACCTCCCCACCTGCCCGTCTCCCATGTTCCCCCCCAAACCATTGTTTTCTCTTCCAGATGTTTCATCCAACCTATCTTATCTAGATAGACTTGCAGAGATAATAATATGTACCAGCATTATGTTTTTGAGGTTCATTTGCTTTGTGATGTGCATTAGAGCTTCATTTCTCTTTATAAAAGAGTAATAACCCAAAATCTCACAATTAAACTAATAGACAACATCATGATAATGGGGGGTGAGGGAACTGAAGTAGCCATGATTTCATTTTATAAGGATCCACAATACCAACAATCAATGAATCAGCAGCCAAATCAGTGTATATCATTGGGAAAACCACTGCCCAAGAGCTCTTTAAAGTATTAAGGAGACAGCTAGCAGAGC